>WNWK01032944.1:0-21531 GCA_009830355.1 Cherax destructor
TCAACGCCCCTGCGGTCGGTCTGTGACCAGGCCTCAAATATATTCTGCCAAAGGAAAATTTATCCCGTCATGTGAAGCTATAATGTTGTGTAGTTTTAAAAAATAGGTTAAACAAATGAGTGGTTGAGTTGGACCTGCCTAGCATGGGTCAATAGGTCTGCTTCAGTGCTCTTTTTTGTCTTAATAATGGATATGCCTGATTTAATAAGTCACTCTGTCCGACTTTTTGGGGTTATCCTAGGTTCTCTACACATGCTGCTATGTATGATAATCTATGTAACTATTTGTGTATACCTGAATAAACTTACACCCGGCATCAAGACCTCTGCCATTACCCTCATCACACTAAACTATCTTAGTATAAATATTAACCCGGTAGATTAACACACAATTACACAATCAAGTATGCCCAGTATGGGCCAGTAGGCCTACTGCAGTGTTCCTCCTCTCTTATGTGAACAGTGCCAATGAATATAAAAGAACATGCCCACTTGTGCCCGGGATCGAATCCCGGTTCTCCAGTTGACGCCACTACCAACTGAGCCATGAAATATCACTTACATTTCATCTCTGCTTCCTACACTCTCGCAGGATGGGTATAGGCTGCATAATGAAAATATTAGACTAACTAAAACTTCCTAAAATCTAATCAGTCTTCAGTTCTAAGCTTTACAATCCATTTCTTCAATTTTTATCTCCACCCCATTCATGGTAACCTATAGAATACATTCCTCATTATTTCCTGGCCAGAGATTTCATCTCTGGTCGGGAGATAAGCTAATACTTCCCACTAAGCTACTTTTGATATCAATTACTTACAATCTTTCTTATACTTTAACTACCACCTTCCCATCTAATACAATTACTATATGCTTCAATAACCAAACTTTAGTGGACTTTTAACCTGGAAATACCTTTCAAGTGGGCCCCGCCCACCTCTGATGACGTCTCCAGCTGCTGCTTTCCAAATACCTGGAGTAACTCTCTCTAGGTATACTCCAGGTATAACACTAAATATTATGGGTCAGACCATTTACTAGTGTGGTTGTCTCCACTCCTCAGACTGGTCAATGTTGCAGCAGTCAGGCACAGCAATTATCACACCTGGAACATTATAAACATCAACATATACTGTATACACAAACATTACCATGTAATATAAACTAATAACATTACTGCTTGACTGATATAAACATTGTTCAACATAGTAAAACTATCTTTATTTTCTTTAATATTTCTTACACATTAACCTGATAACTAACAATTTGTTAAAATGTAAGTCTATATCTGGATCACAAGGACAAGTTACTTGGATCAAGAGACCTTCACTAAATTATTTTTCAATAATGGACAAAAAAAGACCAGAACTACATAGACCATTATGGGTTATTTAACGCCTAGTGTGAGAGTTATTGTTTGATCAGAGGAAGGGGAGTAACTCCAGTTCCTCGCATCAAACCCCTCCACTAAGGTCAATCACCCCCCGCCCCCCCTCCAAGACATTAGACCCCAAAGAAAATTAAAACTATTAAAATAATAATTTAGTGACCAAACTGGTGGCGGGGACCAGGAGCTGCAGCTCAACTCTGTTGTTGTACTTACAAACACGTCAGTAGACAATGCTTACGTTTAGATGTATTAAGAGTCTGAAGAAGTGGTAAAGCCGGCGGGGCGGCAGGAGGAGGAGCAACACGTCTCTCTTGTACGACCACTAAAGGTTAACTGACATTTAGTGACATTGAGGTTCGTCACTGTTCTGACCTTCACTATAACAATATCACTGATAACCTGACTAACTCTGACTACCACCACTAGAGGGCACCACTATAACATCTCTACCACCACTAGATGGCACTACTACACCATCACTATGACCACTACTACATCATCACTATCACCACTACTACATCATCACTATCACCACTACTACATCATCACTATCACCACTACTACATCATCACTATCACCACTACTACATCATCACTATCACCACTACTACAGCATCACTATCACCACTAGATGACACTACTACACCATTACTATCAGTACTACTCATGGTGGAGCGCTCAACCCGTGGGGGTCATGCACTACCTGGGAGGATAAGTTCACTCCCAGGTGGCATAGATCACATTCCTTGGATCAAGAGACCCATCATCACCACCACCACCTTAAAGAAACCTCTCTCCAGGCCACCACTTTCATCACCAGAGTACTAGTGGTACTATTGTACCACTAGTACTCTGCATGAAGGGCAGATTACTTTACCACTAGTACTCTACATGAAGGTCAGATTATTGTACCACTATTACTCTACACGAGGGGGAGATTGTACCACTAGTACTCTACATGAAGGGCATATTATTTTACCACTAGTACTCTACAAGAAGGGTAGATTATTGTAGCACTAGTACTGTACATCAAGGGATCAAGGGCAGGTTATTGTACCACTAGTATTCTTCATGAGGGGGGAGATTATTGTACCACTAGTACTCTACATGAAGGGCAGATTATTTTACCACTAGTACTGTACATGAAGGGCAGATTATTGTGCCACTAGTACTCTACATGAAGGACAGATTATTGTACCACTAGTACTATAGAAACTTGTCTTGGGACTGCCTTCTTGTAAGCTGCACTCAGGGCAAGCACTGTTGACACCGACACTCTGAGACACTTCTCTCAGACTTACAAGTGGCTATGGGACAAATTTCTAGCTGACTGCAGTAAAAAGAATTCCCCACTACATGCACGATTATGAAAGGGTTTAACTTACTTGATGGAGTGGTAATGTGTGTCCTGGTCTTCCTAAGCTATAATCCCCTCCAAACACCATGTGCAGGGAAGAATCTTAATCTGCAAATTAAGGTGGTATTAGTGTCCTGCCTGCACCTCAGAGTTCCCTGGTTTCAAAGAATATCCCTTAAGCAATATATGCAGTAAGTGACACTAGCTTCTAGACTAATACTTAAGGGGGATTGCCCACAATTATTACTTTATAGTGGGCATTCGCCCGCTTATAACCCACAGCTCAAATAACCCCACCTTACTCCGAATATCACCGGCCAGCTTTACTAAGAGAAATGCAGAGTATATTATCTTACTGTGGGGGCCTGGGCCAGAGACGAATCCACAGTACGTCGGGAAGCCTCTGTGATTCTTGGTTCCCAGGCAAGTATTTTGAAGACACGTGGGGGACCGAGCTCTAGCTCTTAGTACCCTGTTAACACCACGATGTCCAAGTCAAGAAGAAAGAAGTGGCGCTCTCTCCCGCTTAGATTCAAGTGTGGAGCTGCCAGTTCTCTCTAGCTACATAATAATAATATCTTTATTTACTACAAGTACATGTACATGGTATACAGGCCTAGCTGACATCAGTGACATACTACTATATAGAACGTCCCTTGTTATGCTGAGCATTTCGGGCAGATTAGGTCAGTGTCCTAGGATGCGACTCACACCAGTCGACTAACACCCAGGTACCCATTTTACTGATGGGGAGCATAGACAACAGGTGTAAAGAAACACGCCCAATGTTTCTGCCCTGGCTGGGAATCGAACCCAGGCCCTCGCCGTGTGAAGCGAGAGCTTTAGCCACCAGACCACCAGAGACCCTGGTGTTCGCCTATTCAGGCCTTAAAACTACCTATGTTAGGGTGCTAGAGCTACATTATTAATATCTAACGTTGCCTCAATAATCCTAATATTAGTTACTAACTGTACAAATCTTTCCTAGGCTTTCCTAGGAGAATAAATCTATCAATTAAAATGTACACAATTGTTACTTCCGCCAAATTCGCCTTGATGCCTTAAACTGTATTGATAATTTAGCCAAACAGCACACTCTCTCACAAATTATTTACGTTGATGGTTCTGTTCACCAATCCACTGGTGCAGCTGGTAGTGCTGCTGTTGTTATACAGAGTGATGGCTCTCTTAAAGAAATTGGAGCACGCATCAATAACTGGGCCTCTACCCTTCAGACAGAACTGTTTGCCATACTCCTTGCACTCAAATGCGTCCATGTATCTAAGGTTAACTTTCTAATTGTAACTGATTCTCTGTCATCCATAAATGCTCTCAACTCATCAAGTATAACTTGTAGCATGCTCGTGTCAGAAGCCAGGCACAGGTATGGTAGGATTCTGGATAGTAGAATCAGAGTGCACATGCTGTGGATTCCATCTCACATTGGTCTTCAGATGCATGATAGAACTGATAAATTGGCTAAGTTTTATGCTTTCAAAGAGGGGATAGATTACAATCTTGGCTTGTCAGTTAGCAGTTTGAGAACAATAATACGAAAAGAACTTCAACTGAATTTTATTGACTTAAGACTCAGGGAGATTGACACCAGTCAGTCCATCTATCATCATTCTATCATGCAGGAGGAGCCACAAGTCTATGGTGCATCCAACAAAATAAGCAGACTCTTGGATGTCACTACCGCCCGCCTCCGGCTGGGTTACAAGAGACAGGTGACAGAGAGTATGGGAGAGAGAGACAGATATATACACAGAGACATACAATGACGAAAAAAATAGAAAGAAAAGTTAAATTGAGAGATAATTGGATATAGGATTACCACCACCAGGCTGGGTGTAGACTAATAGATTGCTCATTGCTTTATAATTTGTTCATGAGTGCAACCATGTACAGACGTAAGTAAATTTACTTACATGATTCATTACCTTGTAACTAGTGAATTCATTACCATTGTACCTTGTTCAGCTATCAAAATTTTGGGGCCCAGTCTCTGGACCCTATATATACCTCTGTAATCTGCAAATACATTTGTAACTTGTCATGATTGTGACCATCTGAGTTCATTACCTTTGTAACTTGCTCAGCTATCAAACTTTGAGGTCCAGTCCCTGGACCCATTATGTACCTCTGTAATCTTTTGACTACCGCCCACAGGATGGGTATGGGGTGCATAATAAAGATATCAAACTAACGCCAATTTGAATGTGTATGTTTGTTTTGGTTGGGTGTGTGGGTTCATAAACTCCGAGGGCCTATCCGTGGTATGTCTAAGGCTCCATACGGCTCACTTACCCTGTGGAACTTGAGTGACTCAAAAAAGTTTCCACAAGTACTGTACATGAAGGGCATATTATTGTACCACTAGTACTCTACATGAAGGGCAGATTATTTTATCACTAGAACTCTACATTAAGTACTCTACATGAAGGGCAGATTATTGTACCATTAGTACTCAACATGAAGGGCAGATTATTTTACCACTAGTACTCTACATGAAGGGCAGATTTTAACACTAGTACTCTACATGAAGGGCAGATTATTGTACCACTATTACTCAACATGAAGGGCAGATTATTTTACCACTAGTACTCTACATGAGAGGGAGATTATTGTACCACTAGTACTCTACATGAAGAGCATGGTGTCGTCGATGAGTCTGGAACCCAGTTCTTTAAGGAAACGTGTTGCATATATATATATATATATATATATATATATATATATATATATATATATATATATATATATATATATATATATATATATATATATATAAATGCAACACGTTTCCTACAAGAACTAGGTTCTATATATATATATATATATATATATATATATATATATATATATATATATATATATATATATATATATATATATATATATACGTATATATATAATATATATATATATATATATATATATATATATATATATATATATATATATATATATATATATATATATATATATATATATATATATATATATATATATAATATATATATATACATGTATATATATATATATAATATATATATATATATATATATATATATATATATATATGTATATATATATGTATATATATATATATGTCGTGCCGATTAGGTAAAACTGGTCAATTAGCAAGAACTCATCTAAAATTAAGTCCTTTCTAAAATTTTCTCTTATACGTTTAAAGATATATTTTTCATTTATGTTAATGTAAGAATTTATAATTTTGTACCAAGAGAAACTTTGAAAACCTACCTAACCTTATTACAACAAGCGCAATTTATTTTAGCCTAACCCAACTAAATATATTTTAGATACGTTAACATTAATTTAATAATAAACAAACACAATGAAATATATTTTTTTCGTTATGTTCAGAATGATTTTGGCCAAATTATTGCATTCACAAATTTTCGCTTGTCTTATATGGCAAGAAGAGCGTTGCTATTTAAGCCAAAATTGCTGGGGACCCTCATCCTCAGAGAAGACAATAAACATACCTCAGGGAAAACTCGAGGTTCTCCCTGGAGCTGTTAGAATATTTTCTTCTCCTACCACTCCCTATATATATTGAATGAGTGCTTTATTAATAGACAGAATACATTGACAGAAAACACAAACATGAACATGAATACATTGGTACAATATATCAAAGATTATGAATCTCTTCCAGCTCCTCCGAAGCCGGACGCGAGCCCAGTACGCAGCATGCATTTCCTCTCTGGATGGCCACACTGAGGCGCTGGAACATGAAAGTGGCTGCCCTTGGGTCCCTGGTGGTGTCGATATATATATATATATATATATATATATATATATATATATATATATATATATATATATATATATAAATATTTTTATTTCATTACAAGTTTACATCGAGATTTTGTAATTACAATCATGAACTGAAGTGCAAAGAGAACCACTGTCATGCCATGGCATTATGGGCAGACTAAATCTAATAACTCATAGACTATACTTAATACACTAGATTATTATTATTATTATTATAATCAAATAGAAGCGCTAAACCTTAATACACTAGAGAAATTGATTAAGTTTGTTTTAGTTAAACATTAGCTTATGTTTATAGCAGATAATAAGTTTACTCAAATTACAATCTGAGGATATTACATTGTGACAAGGTAAGTGTTTTGTAGGATGGTTACATCAATAGTAAATATTGAAATTATATTATGGGAAAATAACACTGAGCATTGTTGAAAGTTTACAGTATGAGTATTTAGTTTAGGGTGAGTAGGTGGTTTTTGAGAAGTTTTAAATTGATGTTCAGACCAGGTTATTTTATTATTTACTGGTAATGAATTCCAGATTTTGGGGCCCTTTATGTGCATAGAATTTTTACAGGTGATATGGACCGGGATATTCAAAAAGTGATCTGTCTTGTGTTATGGTCATGGGTCCTTTAAAGTTGGTGAGGAGAATTTTGAGTGGAGGGTTTATATTGAGTAGTTTATGTATGTAGTAGGCACAAAATAGTGTAGAATGTTCTTTACGGTGATAGGTTTAGATTTTTGAATATTGGTGGAGTATGAATTAATTTTCAAAGACTTTAAAATTCATCAGTGCTTTGTGATGTATGGTAAAATGCAGTTAGGAAACAGCCCATAGGGAAGAGGTATTTCATTGCAACAGAACATGAATAAAAAAGCTTTGAGTGAGGCTGTGTTAACAGAATTAGAAATATTGTAGTAATTACCCACTGTCCACGATTAGTGTTATGAACCATCTATAAATTTTTTTCTCCAAAATTTAATACCTCTATTACCATTAAATTTTCAATTTTATATCCAACTACCATTCACCCATAATCTTAATTCTACCTCATAGTCTTAATTTGTATTTGATAACCACAAAATCCTTATTATTCAAGCTTTATTAATCTTTTATTTATAATTATTATTGCCCCATTTTTTATACTTCATTGCTCAATCTTATTTTATACCTTTTTTTTTATTAACCTATCATTACAACAAAGATCCAAGCTTCCATATACAGCTAACAACTTTACCCATATCTTAACTCTTAATAACCTGTGGCAAAATCCCATTCTGCTTATTTTAATATCTACTGTATACCATTCTTTGCCCTCTCATTATTATTTTTTAATTATACTTTTATATAAACCTGTATTATACCTTTATATCTATTGCAACTATTTTATAGTGCAATTGACAAGGCGTCTGGTGTACTTTACTCTATAAAATATCTTATAACTACCTTATTATCTTGTTAATATCATAGGTAATATCATAGTTATATCTAATTACATTCTAGCTTATTAAATAACCAAAACCAAACTCATTGGTGCTACCCAATTTTGTAATTTAAACTTAATAGTTTATCAAAATTTTTATTTTTTACTGTACTTTATTTCATTCTAGCTTAATTACATAACCAATACCAAACTCATTGGTGCTACATTATTATTAGTAATTTTACCTTATTAGTTTATATCTAATTTTTTTTAATTTTACTGTACTATATTTCATTCTAGCTTAATACATTACCAATACCAAACTCATTGGTGCTACCTTGTTTTTAGTAATTGTATCTTATTAGTTTATATCTAATTTTTTATTTCATATTAGCTTAATACATACTCAATACCAAGTCCAGTATGTTTATATGTTACTATACTCTATTTGACCAATGTGCATTAGTTATATACTTATCAAAACATTCCCTTACTACAGATATCAGTACTATAACTCACCACACTATACATGATATAACAAAATTACTATTTAACCTAAATGATGAATGATCACGTCGACCCTGATCTAAACCTATTTAATCAAACACCGCATCACAAGCCCACACTGTCCTAAACACTACTAAAAGTATAACAGTTCTTAACTACAATGTCCGATCCTTAAGCAAACACTATGATGACCTCCTTGCCCTCCTTGGTTCCCTAAAAACAACCTTCACATGTATTGTCCTTACTGAAACCTGGATACAATAGATATCTACTCGCTGCCAGGATACACAGCAATACACAACTGCAGACCACATCAAGTTGGGGGAGGTATTGCAATCTATTACTCTAATGAACTATCCTGTTGTGACACCACTTGCTATAATGATGAATATGGAGAATATATTTTTGCTAATTTTACTGCACAAAACCTTAAGACTCCCATAACCATTGGTGCCATTTACCGGATGCCTCATACAAACATCCCAAATTTTAGCGATCAACTAAAAATGCTAATAACAACCAACCAATTGAACAAACACCACCTTATCTTAGCTGGAGACTTCATCATCAACCTTGGCCAACCAGATGACCAGCCAGTAACCGATTTCATCAACAATATGAACAACACACTTCTCATACCAACAATAACCAAACCAACTAGGCTTACTGAGACGAGTGCAACCATAATCGACCATATATGGACCAATATCCTAGCCCCCCTTAAATCAGGGATAATAACAGACAGCACCACAGACCACTACCCCACCTTCCTCTTAACAAACATTAGTAAACTGCCCCTAGAATACACCAAAGTTTCATTTCGACTCCATGACCAGGCTTCAATAAATAACTTCACAGCAGAGCTAAAGACGGTTGACTGGGCTATAGAATTCTCAAATGCCAAGGGTATCGATGAGTGGACAGACAACTTTCTTAATAAATTACATAGACTATACAACAAACATTGTCCTATAAAAATGAAGCAGATTACGAATAAACGGCTAGGCAGCCCATGGCTAACTAACAGCTTACTAAAATCCATTAACAAGAAACATCAATATGAGAAGCAATATAGACGGGGATTCCTACATAAGGAGTTTATTAACCCTTAAACTGTCCACACGTAGATATACGTTCACTCGCGAAAGTGACTGAACGTATATCTACGTTTTATTTTACATTCGTTCAAATTTAGCGCGATAGGCCTGAGTCGCCTAGACATAAGAGAATGGGTCTGTGCCCTCAGTGTGCGCAGTATGAAAAAAATCGGGGACACCAGGGTACTGCATGGTAGCCCCAGTTAGTTTCAGCTCCATCTTGGGTCAACATCATAGCACGCCCCAGTGATTCACTCACGCCTCGTCGTATTAACACTCTACTATTTTTGGAAAGTGATAGAGAACGCGAGCTTAGTGGATTTGACAGTGATATAGCCACTAATAATCAAGGAATTAGTGAAACTATTGATGACAACCCAGATGACCCTCAGCCCATCACCTCTGGGGTGGCCAGTGTGGCCATACCAGACCCTCAGCCCAGCACATCTGGTGTGGCCAGTGTGGCCACAGACCCTCAGCCCAGCACCTCTGGGGTTGCTAGTGTTACTACCCAAAGGCAGCTCCGCAAGAGGAAATTATCATTTTCCATGTGTTATGATAGTGACGATAGTGAAGGTGATATAAGTGACGATGATGAAATCGATTTTATGCCAATAGATGATTCGTTGAGTGACAGTGATTATCATTATTCCCCAGTGAAACGTACTTATGGGCGTCATTACCTACGTTCAGGCAGTGTGCCATATACAGTCAGAGGCAAGGGTCATGGCAGTTCACGATCCAAAACCCCAGCCACTGATAGTGAAAGTGATAATGAAGGAGAGTATGCTGGGATGGAGGAAGAGGTGGTGGGTGGCATGGTGCCTGGACCTCGTGGCACGGTGTGTGGACAGACAAAGGACCATGAGGCACCCTCTCAATCATGTGCTGGCCCCACTCCCGTCCCTCCTGCTCCCCCACGTCCCATGCCACAGGTCCACCCTGCACCATCTGATCGTGAATGGAAGTGGACTGAACATACACCATTCGTGCCACATCCTTTCAATTTTGATGGCAGTGGAAGTGGCATCATGCCACACTGTCCCATCACAAATGAGTCTACAGAGTTAGACTATTTTCAACTATACTTTGATGAGCCAATAATGAACCTGATTGTTACTCAGACCAACCTGTACTACCAGTATACAATGGACCATGCAGATTTTTCAGAATCGTCACGGCTGCGCAGGTGGAAAGATACAACTGTGGCTGAAATGTATTTATTCCTTGGCACTGTCATGCTTATGCCACACACATATAAAAACAATATAGCAAACTACTGGTCCACAGACCACTTCATTAGCACTCCAGTCTTCAGTGACCTCCTTCCCTACAACAGATTCCTTCTGTTGCTGAGAATGTTGCACTTCTCAGATAGGAATACACCAAACCGAAATGACCTCCTCTACAAAATCCGGGAATTGTTTATGTATCTCAAGCAAAAATTCAGTGCCTACTTTTATCCATTCAAGAACATTGTTGTTGACGAGTCCTTGATTCTGTTCAAGGGACGACTTGTCATTCAAACAATATATACCAAGCAAACGTAATTGCTTTGGTATAAAACTGTTTGTTATGTGTGACTGTGAGACTGGTCTTGTGTTAGATGTCATTATCTACACAGGTAAAAATACACTTGATGATACCAGGCGCATGTTGGGCATTTCTGGTGATGTTCGCAAGATGATGCAGCTATACCTTGGCAAGGGCCATACATTGTTCACAGACAACTGGTACACAAGCCCTATGCTTGCTGATTTCCTACGTGTGAACAATACTGATATATGTGGAACAGTGAGAAGAAATAGAAAACACATGCCAAAGTTCACTGGAGGAAGTGTAGTGCAGGCGTTTCATGCCAATGACATCATGGCACTGTCATGGCATGACAAAAGGGACGTGACATTGCTGTCAACCATCCACAGAAACGAGATGGTACAAACAGACAGAATGAGCAAGCTCAACAATCAACCTGTTGAAAAGCCAGCTGTTGTCATCGACTATACAAACAATATGCGACTAGTCGACAAGTGTGACATGATGATAGGCTTTGTTGACTGTGTGCGTAGGAGTCGCAAGTGGTATATAAAAGTGTTTTTCCACCTTGTGGACATTGAAATGCTCAATGCCTTCAACATGTATGAAAAAAAGACTGGGAAGCGACAACGATATGCAGAATTCACCCTAAATGTCATCAAGCAGATAGGGAGAAAGTATGGTACCACACCTATACCTGCCACTCCACAGCGACCTGTAACCCCACAACAGCGACCTGTCACTCCACAACAGCGACCTGTCACTCCACAACCAGAGGGGGAAGTGCCCAACCGAATAATCCCTAACTGTCACTGCCTGATACCATTACCATCTACTCCAAAGAAGAAGTACTCTCAGAAAAAGTGTGTTGTGTGTGCTTACACTACACAGCGACCCCAAGTGCGAAAAGACACACAATTCATGTGTCAGCAATGTGAGTGGCACTCTGTATGAATCCATGCTTCTTCGAGTATCATACAGTGGTGGACTTCTAGAAACATAAATAGGACCTGTAAATACCTTGTATATATATGTAAACAATAGTAAGTGATTGAACCAGGTGTACAAATTTATTTATCAGTGTGAACATGTGTGTTTGTGACAGTATGATTACTAATTCAGTAACAAACATTTGTGTCTAAACAAGAATTGGCAATGAAATGAATAGATCTGCATCAAAACATTATTATCATAGCATGAAAACAACAGAAAATGGAAAAAAAATGGAAAAAAACGATAAATGTTTCTTGTTTCTGCAAGCGGCAGTGCTCCATGTTGCCGACACCACATCATTTAGCACCAACTTCGCGGGCTTATATCTCGGTAAGTACTGGCCCAAAAATGTTTTTTTTTTTAGCCTATCCTATTTATAAAAATGTGCTCTTCATTTTTAGAAAAAAAAGTTTTTTTTTTTTTCAAAATATTCGGTCACTTTCGCGAGTAAACGTATATCTACGTGTGGACAGTTTAAGGGTTAAACACTATTCATCAGTTCTCACCAAACTAATAAAAAAAGCCAAACAATTGTACTACTCCAGCAGATTCACTGAAACAAGAGGAGATATAAAAAGACCTGGGAAAAAACTCTCACAGATTATGGGCACCCACAAACTGAAAAACTAGGGATATTGTCGTAACTAAACCAAACAAAACACCACTACAGCCTATTGATACAGTAAACAAGATAAATGACTTCTTCTCAATCATAGGATCAAATCTTGCCAGTAAAATCCCAGATACCAATGCCCGAGCATGGGATGGGAATTTCCCATCCTCCTTATATCTTGCACCTACTGAACCCACTGAAGTCTCCATGATAATCAAGTCACTTAAAAATAAATCAGGGCATCTGTCTCAAGTTCCACCCTTAATATACAAACGAGCCGCTCATGTCCTTTCATATCCTATTTCTTTACTTTTTAACAAATCATTAGAAACTAGCACTTTCCCAACACTACTCAAAACAGCAAGGGTTACACCAATACACAAAGGTGGTGACCCTACAGACGTAAATAACTATAGGCCTATATCAAATCTACCATTGCTATCCAAAATCTTCGAGAAACTTGTGCACAAGAGATTATACTCGTTTATAACGACACAAAGCATACTCAACCCCTGCCAATTTGGCTTCAGGAAAAATAAAAGCACTAACGATGCAATAGTAAAATGATAGACCTGCTTTACACAGCACTCAAAATAAAGAATATCCACTAGGACTTTTTATTGACCTAAGGAAAGCTTTTGACACAGTAAACCACAGCATCCTACTCCACAAACTTGACCACTATGGAATAAGAGGTCATGCACAAGCATACTTCAAATCCTACCTCACTAATAGGTATCAGTATGTCACTATTAAAGACACATCCTCCACGACACTACCACTAGACACCGGAGTACCGCAGGGAAGTGTCCTTGGTCCCCTGCTCTTCCTCTTATACATCAATGATCTTCCCAATGTATCACAACACCTGAAACCAATACTCTTTGCTGACGACACAACTTATGTCATCTCCCACACAAACCTTGCCACGCTTAATACCATTGTTAACGACGAATTAATAAAAATATCAACATGGATGACAGCCAATAAACTTACACTCAACACTGATAAGACCTTTCTATATTATGTTTGGCAACAGAACAGATGATCCACAATTAAACATTAAGATCAACACTACACCTATTGCTAAACATAATGAGGGCAAGTTCCTGGGCCTTCACCTTGACAGCAGCCTGAAATTCAGCACCCATATCCAACACATAACAAAGAAAGTGTCCAAACTGTGGGGATCCTCTAAGATACGGTATTATGTACCACAATCAGCCCTACTCACACTATACTACCACTCATCTATCCCTACCTCACATATGCCATTTGTGCATGGGGATCAACAGCAATTACCCACCTAAAGCCAATAATAACCCAACAAAAAGCCGCAGTAAGAATTATCATGCAATCCAACGCTAGGCAGCACACCCCCCCCTCTTCAAAGACCTAAACCTACTCACTGTTCAGAACATCCATACTTACTACTCTGCTATCTACATTTATAGAACCATTAATTCCAACTTTAACCCTGAGCTAAAACACTTTCTTGACAGTTATGACAGGACCCATAGACATAATACTAGACATAAACACCTCTTTGACATTCCCCGTGTCCGACTAAATCTATACAAAAATTCAATGCGCATAAAAGGGCCTAAAATCTGGAACTCCCTGCCTGAAAACTCTAGAACTGCAGACACAACCTCCATTTTCAAAAGCACCGTTAACCCTTTGACTGTTTCGAACGTATATATACGTCTTACGAGCCAATGTTTCGGACATATTTATACGCCTAAATTCTAGCGGCCTCAAATCGAGTGGGAGAAAGCTGGTAGGCTCACATGTGAGAGAATGGGTCTGTGTGGTCAGTGTGCGCAGTATAAAAAAAATCGGGCAGCCAGTGGTGCATTGTGGGAAAGCCATTTCAGTAGTCCATGTTCAGCATCCCTAGCGTAAGAAATATCTGACTCCCCGGCGAATCTGGGACTCTTCTCTTCCTCAATGATAGCTCTAACACAGATGGAAGTGTCTCTGAAGATGAATTTCATGGTTTTGAGGAGTTTGTGACCGAAAGCAATGCCCAGGATACCAGATGGAAAGAAGGAAGAAAGAAAGGAAGGAAGGAAGGAAGAGATGAGAGGAAGGAAGGAAGAGATGAAAGGAAGGAAGGAAAGAAGAAGGAAGGGGGAAAGGAAGGAAGGAAAGAAGAAGGAAGGGGGAAAGGAAGGAAGGAAGGAAAGAAGAAAGAAAGAAAGGAAGGAGAGATGAGAGGAAGGAAGGAACAAAAGAAGTAAGAAAGAAAGGAAGGAGAGATGTGAAGAAGGAAGGAACAAAAGAAGTAAGAAAGGAAGGAAGAAAAAAAGAAGGAATGAATGAAGGAAGAAAGGAAGGCAGGAAGGAAGAGATGAGAGGAAGGAAGGAAATATGTAAGAAAGGAAGGAAGGAAGAAAGGAAGCTAGGAAGGAGGTTGTGGGGAAGCAGACATGGGTCCCCTTTTGTGTTGACAGGTTGACAGCAGTGAGGGTGGTGATTAATGGTATAATATGTCATTTTGACAGCTGCCTTACCCTGACTCAGCAAATTTAGATGTCCACACACACAGCTTCAAGCGCTAAGGGAAGTAGGTAGGCAAGTAGGTAGGCAAGTAGGTAAGTAAGTATATAAGCAAGTAGGTAAGCAAGTAGGTAATCAAGTAGGTAAGCAAGTAGGTAAGTAGGTAAGCAAGTAGGTACGTAAGTAGGTAGGAAGGACTGTGGGGAAGAATTGCAAGGGACCCTATGGGTGTTGACAAGGCAGTGAGGGTGGCAAGTGGTGGTATAATATGTCATTTTGACAGCAGCCGCACCCTGACTCAGCATATTTATAAGTCCACACACTCACAACAACCAGCTTCCAGAAGCTATTATCAGTTCTATGAAGTGTCCAGTGACTATATATGCATATATATAGAAACAAGAAGGAAGGAAATGAAAAGAAGGAAGGACGGTATGAAAGGAAGGAAGGTAGGTAGGAATGCAGGAAAGAAGGCAGGAAGGAAGGTAGGAAGGAAGGTAGGAAGGAAGGAAGGTAGGAAGGAAGGAAGGAAGGAAGGAAGGAAGGAAGGAAGGAAGGAAGGAAGGAAGGAAGGAATGACGACCCAGAAACAACAACCAGCTTCCAGAAGCTAATAGCAATTCTATGAAGTGTCCAGTGATTATATATGCATATATATAGAAACCAGAAGAAAGGAAGGATGAGATGAAAGGAAGGAATGTAGGAAAGAAGGTTAGAAGGAATGTAGGAAGAAAGGAAGGAAGGACGGAATGATGACCCAGACACAACAACCATCTTCCAGAAGCTTATAGCAGTTCTAGACACGTGTCCAGTGACTGTGTGTATATATAGAAACCAGAAGGAAGAAAGGAAGGACGAGATGAAAGGTAGTAAGGAAGGAAGGTAGGAAGGAAGGTAGGAAGGAAGGAAGGAAGGAAGGAAGGAAGGAAGGAAGGAAGGAAGGAAGGAAGGAAGGAAGGAAGGAATGACGACGCAGACGACCATGAACCTAGGGTAACTACCTAACACAACTGCCTGCTGCTACTTTGAAGAAAACTGCTCAGAAGAGATGTTTTGTCTGTGCATATACAAAAAAACACCCACAAAAATGCAGAGACACTCGTTTTATGTGTGAGGAATGTAAAACACCACTGTGCATGGAACCATGTTTCAAAGAGTTCCACAAGCTGCAGAACGTCTATGAACATGTCCAGTGACTGTACATTTGTATATATATTATAGAACAATAGTAATAAAGATTTTTTTGTATTGTTGGTTTGTGTAAACAAGTTTTGTAAACAATATAAAGATACTAATGTTTATGCTATTATTGTGTTCATACAACGAATGTATATATATACATTGCACCTTACCTTGGTCTCACAGGCCACATAAGTTACGTAAAAAACGAAAATAGTGAAAAAAACAAGAAATCTACGAATGGAAGTAAACAAATGTTTACAGTGAGTGGCATTCGCCGCTGTTGCCATACGCGGCTCATTTTCTGCCAACTTTACACCTCCATATCTCGGTAAATATTGATGGCAAAAATCTGTTTTAGGACAAAAACAATCAGAAAGATAATCTTAACATTTTGATAAGAAAAATAATTTTTTTTTTTTAATATTTCCGACATAGAATGACAGTTTCAGAAAGGGGTCTCGACAGTCAAAGGGTTAAAACATCTTATCTCACTTACGCACCCAACCGGTAACTAACCACATGAAAACTACTTTATCTTGCACATATCCACAGCAAAATACACTTATTGATATCTGTGATTCCCCTTAATTTGCACAGTACTAACCAAAATTCTAATACAACTATTGCTTCAAAATTCTTAAGCTAGTCATAAGTTTGCCTAAGACACTCCAATATAGAAACTATATTATGCCAATACATCACCTTTATCATTAATATATAAACTAATTGCTAACTTCTTAAACTAATTGTTAAATTCTTAAATGTTTAAATTCCAGTACCTAAATTTTGTAAACCTAGTTAATCACTACAATTACCTAACCTTACTATCTGTATAATCATTGTGTCGCTATTGAGTAAGACCTATCATAAGACTACCTGAAAAAGCCAAGGCATACCTAGGCATATTATTGGCCATCTTGTAATATCTACTTTATAAAATGTATAATTATAGTACACCCACCTTGTATATTATTTGAAATAAAGAATTCATTCCACCACTCACTCCTCTTTCCTCCTGCACCCACCCTCCTATAGCCACAAACATCTGCCCCACATTCTAATACTGCATTTTTAAAACTATCCCAACTCTCTTCAACCCCCCACTACTCATACTTGCACTAGCCCACCTTTCTGCCAATAATTGTTTATATCTCACCCTAACTTCCTCCTCCCTTAGTTTATACACTTTTACCTCTCTCTTACTTGCTGTTGCCATTTTCTTTTGTCCCCTCACTTTACTCTAACTGTAGCTACAACCAAATAATGATCCGATACATCCGTTGCCCCTCTATAAACATGTACATCCTGAAGCCTACCATCAACCTTTTATCCACCAATACATAATCTAACAAACTACTTTCCTTAGTGCTATATCATACCTTGTATATTTATTTATCCTCTTTTTCATAAAATATGTATTACTTATTACCAAACCTCTTTCTACACATAGCTCAATTAATGGTTCCCCATTTACATTTACCCCTGGCACCTCAAATTTACCTACTACTCCCTCCACAACATTTTTACCCACTTTAGCATTAAGATCCCCAACCACAATTACTCTCTCACTTGGTTCAAAACTCAACACACACTCACTCAACATTTCCCAAAATCTCTCTCTCTCCTCTACACTTCTCTCTTCTCCAGGTGCATAAACACTTACTATAACCCACTTTTCACAGCCAACCTTCATTTTACTCCACATAATCCTTGAATTTATACATTTATATTCCCTCTTTACCTGCCATAACTGATTATTCAACATTATTGCCACTCCTTCTTTAGTTCTAACTCTATTTGAAACCCCTGACCTAATCCCATTTATTTCTCCCCACTGAAACTCTCCTATCCCCTTCAGCTTTGTCTCACTTAGAGCCAGGACATCCAGCTTCTTTTCATTCATAACATCTACAATCATCTCTTTCTTATCATTCACACAACATCCACACACATTCAAACATCCCACTTTGACGGTTTTCTTCTTTTTCTTTTTAGTAAACTATATAGGAAAAGGGGTTACTAGACCATTGTTCCGGCATTTTAGTTGACTTTTACAACATGCATGGCTTACGGAGGAAAGATTCTTATTCCACTTCCCCATGGATATGAAAAGGAAAAGCAATAAGAACAAGAACTATTAAGATAAAATCAAAGAAAACTCAGATGAGTGTGTATACATAAATATGTATATGTGTACCTAATATTATTCTGGAAGAAATATGATAGGTAGATAACCTTTACTGATAGTAATAGTATTATTTTACAATACTTTATAGTGCCGTGAGCTAACACATCCTCATGCCATGATGGTCCATGAGCAACTGAGACACTGCTCCACTTCTCGTTCTCAGCCCGCCCACCCTTCAATACCTATATGTCAGCTTTTATTAATTTATGCATCTTTATCATGCTTCACATTTTTATATTATACCAATATTATCCTGGAATAAATATGATAGGTAGATATTATTTATTGATAGTAATAGTATAAATATACAATAACAAATCTAGAAGCAGTGCTTTGAAACTTGGTCTAGACCAGCTGATGATGCCTTACCGTCAGCTGTATAATGTACTGCAGGGTAAAAGAGCCCAGAGCTCTATTACAGCATTTATGCACACTCCAATACAACCATCAACTTTAGTACCAGAACCTCTACCATCCACTTCTGCAGACAAACAACAACCATCCACCTCATCCCAGTAGGGCCACACCATCCATATCCACTCTCTTCACAACCATACACAAACATCATTACCCACAATTTAAGGTAAGAAATACTATTTCTATTGCATTTGTAGTCTTAAGCAGTAATATATCACGACAATGAACTACAATTACATATTCACCTTCAATTTTTGCAAGATCTGTTGGTCTAAAAAAAAATTGTGTTTTTGGGGACTCCCAGGAACGTAACCCTATTTTTCCCATAAGTTCTTTTAATTATCTAACATGAAATTATCTAGCACGACGTTTTCAGGAACGTAACTACCGTGCTAAATGACGATCTACTGTATACGTCCGAAACAGTGGCTCGTAAGACGTAGATATACGACCGAAACAGTCAAAGGGTTAAAGTTGGTGAGGAGAATTTTGAGTGGAGGGTTTATATTAGAGTGTAGAGTTATATGTATGTAGTAGGCATATGAATAAGTGTGAATGTTCTTTATGGTGAGTAGTTATAGGCTTTTGAAAATTGGCAGAGTATGCTGTCTAAAATGGGAATTTATCATCATTCTCACTGCAGCCTTTTGCTGGGTTATGAGTGGTCTAAGGTGATTTAATGTTGTTGATCTCCATGCACAAATTCTATAGGTGAGATAAGGGTAGATGAGTGAGTGATATACAGTGAGCCCCGGTTCTCGTCGGCAATCCGTCACAGAGGGCCTGTCGACCACCGGTTTGGTCGAACTCCGATTCTATTTTCCCCATAAGAAATAATGGAAATAAAATTAATCCGTCCCAGCCATATTTTTAGGACTTTTTGACATTAAAATAAACACAATTTTATAAAAAAATAAGAAATAAATAGTACAATAACATGTCACTTACATTTATTGAAGAGTTGTTGATGTGGAGGACGGGAGGAGGAGAAGGTGGTACCTGCTAGTGTTTGAAGGGGAATCCCCTTCCATTAACACTGCAGGTACCAAGTTCTTTCTGGGGTTACTGGCCTTTTCTTTGAATGCTACACTCCCTGCATGAATGCTACACTCCCTGCATGAATGTTACACTCCCTGCATGAATGCTACACTCCCTGCATGAATGCTACACTCCCTGCATGCCTACTACACTCCCTGCATGCCTACTACACTCCCTGCATGCCTACTACACTTCCTGCATGCCTACTACACTCCCTGCATCCTTGCTACACTCCCTGCATCCTTGCTACACTCCCTGCATCCCTGCACCTCCCTGCATCCCTGCTACACTCCTGCATCCCTGCTACACTCCCTGCATGAATGCTACACTCCCTGCATCCTTGCTACACTCCCTGCATCCTTGCTACACTCCCTGCATCCTTGCTCACTCCTGCATCCTTGCTACACTCCCTGCATCCTTGCTACACTCCCTGCATCCTTGCTACCTCCCTGCATCCCTGCTACACTCCCTGCATCCCTGCTACACTCCCTGCATCCCTGCTACACTCCCTGCATCCCTGCTACACTCCCTGCATCCCTGCTACACTCCCTGCATCCTTGCTACACTCCCTGCATCCTTGCTACACTCCCTGCATGAAAGCTTCACTCCTGCATATTCTTTACCACAGGCTTGGCACTAGGAGCTTTCTTGGGGCCCATGGTGGCTTATTTAGCAGTTGCAAGCACTAAAAACACTGGAATAATGACAATATATATGGTATGAATGCGTGGGTGGTGCGTGGGTAGTGTTCGCTCACTTGTAAACAATAACACAGTGAGTGCCTGGGCGCTCAGCTTGGCCACGGCCACACGCGTACGCGTTCGGGACGGATAGCCGACTCGCCGGACTCCGAGTGGCCGCCTAATACCGAGTCAAAAATATTGTAAAAAAAACTTGTCGAACACCGATTTGGCCGAGCTCCGACGCCGTCGAACACCGGGGGTTCACTGTAGTACAAGGAGAGCTGATTGAAGCACATAGTAGCATATCTTTGATAATATGCCTACTGTCTTTGAGATTTTCTTGGAAATTTGTTGTATGTGTGTTTGGAATTTAAGGCTACTGTCAATGTGGATTAGTTGGAATTTTCCCTCTGTGAGTCTTGTGATGGGTGAACCATTGAGCGTTATGTTAAGTGGAACATTTGTGGCTCTGTTTCCAAACTGTATGAAGTAGGTCTCGTCAGTATTGAGAGTAAGCTTATTAGTCGTCATCCATGTTGATATTTTCTGTAATTCGGCATTAACAGTGTTGGCCAGTATGACTGGATTTGGGTGAGAGAAGACATATGTTGTGTCATCTGCAAATAATATGGGTTTGAGTAGTTGTGATGCATTCGGTAGGTCATTGATGTAAATGAGGAATAGGAGTAGACCCAGTACACTTCCTTGAGGGACTCCGACTGTAAATTGTTTGTGGGAAGTTCGCCCCTTTGTGTACATATTGGCTTCTGTTATTAAGGGGATGACTTTAGGTAGTT
>WNWK01032945.1:0-21530 GCA_009830355.1 Cherax destructor
CAAAATGTACTCAACCCTGTCAATTTGGATTCAGGACCAACAAGAGCACAAACGATGCTATTATACACATATTAGTGTTAATATACACCGCACTTGAGAAGAAAGAAGTCCCACTGGAAATCTTCATAGACCTACGTAAAGCATTTGATACAGTTGACCATGATTTACTGCTCACAAAATTAGCACACTATGGTATTAGGGGGCACCCACTCAACTACCTAAAGTCATATCTTAGCAACAGAAGCCAGTACGTGTACACAAATGGAGAGAACTCTTCCACACAACAAATTACAGTCAGAGTCCCTCAAGGAAGTGTCCTGGGGCCACTCCTATTCCTCATTTACATAAATAACCTACCGAATGCATCACAACTACTCAAACCCATATTATTTGCAGATAACACAACATATGTCTTCTCTCACCCAAATCCAGTCATACTGGCCAACACCTGTTAATGCCGAATTACAGAAAATATCAACGTGAATGACGACTAACAAGCTTACTCTCAATACTGACAAGACCTACTTCATACATTTTGGAAACAAAGCCCCAAATGTTCCACTTAACATAACGCTCAATGGTTCACCCATCACAAGACTCACAGAGGGAAAATTCCTAGGAATCCACCTTGACAGTAGCTTTAACCCTTTCAGGGTCCAAGGGGGGTCTCCGAATCTCGTTCTCAGGGTCCTTGAATTTAAAAAAAAAAAAAAATTATTTTTTCTTATGAAATAATAGTTTTTTTTTTCTAAATCTAATGGGCTAAAAAATACATTTTTGCGATCAATACTCACCGAGATATAGAGATTTGAAGTTGACGAAAATTGAACCGGTGTCGGCAACATCGCCGACTGCCAGTCACCCGGTAATATTTTTTTTTCTTTCTTGGACTTGTTTTCTGATCGATTTTTTTTTTTTTTTGTTGCAAATAACTTTTATGGCCTGTGAGACCAATATAAGTGCTGTTTTTCAAATATTCACTCACTATTTATTACACAATATTCACATGAAGTTTCTTTCACTAATTTGTTTACACAATGTATTTACAAATTTTTACAATAACAAATATTAGTTATTTATATTGTTCAATCATATATATACATACATAGAGTCACTGGACATGTTTCTAGAAGTTCTGCAGCCTGTGGAAGTCTCTGAAACATGGTTCCATGCACAGTGGTGTTTCACATTCCACACACATAAAACGAGTGTCTTTGCGTTGTTGTGGGCATTTTTTGTATGTACACAGACAAAACACCTCTTCTGAGCCTTTTTCTTGCAAGCAGTAGCAGGCAGTTTTGTTAGGAAGTGTTCACCACCAAGCCTCAGACGAGAGGGTAGGTGTTGATGACTTGGTGTTGGGCGTGTTTCTATTGCAGGTGTTGCTCCTTGGTACTTGAATATTATTTGTCTGATGACAGACAAACAAAATTCGCCATATGGTGGTTTGTTTGTGGTCTTCAACTTATAGATATTATAAGCATTGAGCATGGTAATGTCCAGAATGTGAAAAAAGAGTTTTATGTACCACTTGTAACTCTTGCGAACACAATCAGCAAACCCAATCTGCATGTCACATTTGTCCACTAATCGCATATTGAGAGTGTAGTCAATCACAGCTGCAGGTTTTAGAATGGGTTCATCGGTCTCTCTACTCACCCTGAAAGTGTCTGTCATTTCGTTAGGGTGAATAGATGACAACAGTGTGACATCTCGTTTGTCATGCCACCGAAATGCCATGATGTCATTGGCAGCAAACGCTTGCACCTGACCTCTACGAGTGCCTGCATTGAACCTAGGCATATGCTTACGATTTGCACGCACTGTACCCACACATTGTCAAGTTCACTCGCAAAAATCACTGAGGGAGGGGCTTGTGTACCAGTTATCAGTATATAATATATGCCCTTACCAAGATATGGTTCCATCATTGTTCTAACCACATCACCAGAGATACCCAATAACCTCCTGGTATCTTGCAATGTATAACTTCCGGTGTACACAATAATATCCAATACAATACCACTGGAGCAATCACAAAGCACAAACAACTTTATACCAAAGCGTTTCCTCTTGCTTGGTATATACTGCTTGAACGACAGTCTACCTTTGAACAGAATCAGTGACACGTCAATAACAAGCTTCCTGAAGGGATAAAAATGCATATTGAATTTCTCTTTCAGATACAGAAACACATTTCTAATCTTATATAACCTATCGTTTCTGTCAGGGGTGGTTTTGTCTGAAAAGTGTAGCATCCTCAGCAGTAGCACAAATCGATTCACTGATATTATATCACTGAAACCTGGTGTTGCAATCAGGCAGTCTGTCAACCAGTATCATTTGACACTGTGCTTATAAACATGAGGCATAAGCATTATTGTGGCAAAGAACAAGAACATCTCAGCCACAGTTGCCTCTTTCCACCTGTTGAGGCGTGATGTTGGTGAAAGTATTGTGTTTGCCATGGTGTACTCGTAGTATCTGTTGCTTCCCCTGACAATAATATCCATCAGAGGTTCATCAAAGAATAATTCAAAGCATTCCAGTTCACTGGCATTGTTCCCAAGTGGACAAGATGGGTGTATTCCACATTGACTTTCATCAAACTGATGGGGACTGGGAATAAAATTGTCAGCTTCTTGCCAATCCCAGGTGCGGTCTGCTGGTGGGTACTGGATATTTACAGGTGGTTGTGGGGGTTGTGGAAGTGGAGGTTGTGGTTGTGGGGGTTGTGGAAGTGGAGGTTGTGGTTGTGGGGGTTGGTGGGTGGGTGAGGGTTGCCTTTGTTGTAGCTGAGCTGACTCAGCGGCGTCGGTGCCAGCATGGTCCACTGCTGGTGCCTCGCGCCTGGCACCACCACCACTAACAGATGCTTGCGCATTTCTCATTCCAATTGCAACACTATCATTGTCATTTTCACTATCACTTCCTGTTGTACCCCCACGGGATGTACTCCGAGATGTACTCCTTCCCCTTGGAACAGCATATGGCACGCTACCAGAGCGCATATACCATCGTATATACTGACGCTTCACTGGAGAATATTCCACACCACTCTCGCTACTGGAACTGTTTTGAAGAGCTTGGAGTTCATATTCACTATCACTATCATCACCATTGCTCACATCAGAGTCTGGGATATGAGTAAATAACAGTTTCCTCTTTCGTTCTGGTACAATTGAGCGTGAACAAGATGCCACAGCAACGGAGGTGGAGGGCTGAGGGTCGTCTGGGTTTTCCTCAATATTACCGGTATTATGATCATTAGTTTCGGTCACAATTGCCTCAAAACCTTGAAACTCATCACCACTGACACTCCCATCGGTGTTAGAACTGTCACTGAGGAACAAAAGAGTCCCAATTCGCCGAGGAGTGAGGAGTTTCTTACCGCCAGGCATGGTGAAAAATGTGTACTAACATGGCGTTCCCACAATGCACCACTGGCTCCCCGATTTTTTTCCTACTGCGCACACTGACCACGCAGACCCATTCTCTCACCACTAGGCCTACCAGCCATTTCGCGCTTAATTTGAAGGCGCTAGAATTTATGCGTACTAGTACGTCAATAACCCCAGCGCGTAAGCCGTACTAGTACGTCAATAACCCTGAAAGGGTTAAATTCCAAACACACATACAACAAATTTCCAAGAAAATCTCCAAGACAGTAGGCATATTATCAAAGATACGTTATTATGTGCCACAATCAGCTCTCCTTGCACTATATCATTCACTTATCTACCCTTATCTCACCTATGGAATCTGTGCATGGGGCTCAACAACATTAAATCACCTTAGACCACTCATAACCCAGCAAAAGGCTGCAGTCAGGATGATGATAAATTCCCACTCTAGACAGCATACTCCACCAATATTCAAAAGTCAAAAACTACTGACCGTAAAGAACATTCATACTTATTCTTGTGCCTACTACATACACAAAACTCTACACTCTAATATAAACCCTCTGCTCAAAATTCTCCTCACCAACTTTAATAGGACCCATGACCACAACACAAGACACAGATCACTTTTTGATATACCCCGAGTCCATATCAACCAATGTAAAAATTCTATGCACATAATGGGCCCCAGAATCTGGAATTCATTACCAGTAAATATTAAGATAACCTTGTCTGAAAATCAATTTAAGACTCTTTTCAAAAACCACCTACTCACCCTAAACTAAATACATACTCATACTGTAAACTACTTTCAAAAATGCTCAATATTATTTTCCTATAAGATAATTTCAATTTTTACTAATATGCTACTATTATGTTACCCCCTACTCACCTAAAACTAAATACTCATACTATACTATAGTATAATATCATATTGTAATTTGAAATCAAATATATAAGTAGAATAAACTCAATCAATTTCTCTAATATTATGTACATAGTCTATAAGTCATTAGATTAAGCTGCCCCTAATGCCATGGCATGTCAGTGGCTCTCCTTGCACTTCAGTTTATGATTGTAACTACCAATATCTATGTAAAATTGCAAAGAAATAAAATTTACTTTACTTTACTATCTGTGTCTTGTGTTATGGTCGTGTGTCCTGTTAAGATTGGTAAGGAGAAGTCTGAGTGAAGGGTTTATATTTGAGTTTAGAATTCTATGTATGCAGTAGGCACAATAATAAGTATGGATGCTTTGTATGGTGAGAAAGTTTAGGCTTTTGAATATTGGTGGAGTATGCCGTCTGGAGTGTGAATTTATCATCATTCTGACTGCTGCTTTTTGCTGGGTTATTAATAATAATAATAATAATATTTTTATTTCGTTGCAAGTTACAAGTATACATAGGTATTGGTAGTTACAATTATAAAACTGTAATGCAAGGAGAGCCACTGGCATGCCATGGCATTAGGGGCAGCTTAGTCTAAAGACTTATTCACTATGTACATAATACTAGAGAAATTGATTGAGTTTATTCTAGCTATATATTTTATTTCAAATTACAATATAATAATACTATACTATTAAAAAGACAATACTAAAGAAATTGGTTGAGTTTATTCTAGTTGTATATTTTATTTCAAATTACAATATGTTGATGCTATACTAGTAAAATGACAATACTAGAGAAATTTATTGAGTTTCTTCTAGTTATGTATTTTATTTCAAATTACAATATGATGATACTATTCTATTAAAATGACAATATGATGATATGAAATTGCATTGCAACAAGTGTTAAGGAGGATGACAATATAAAACTGAGATTATCTTAAAGAAAATAACATTGGGTTTGAAAGATGTTACAGTATAAGTATTTAGTATAGGGTGAGTAGGTGATTTTTGAGAAGAGTCTTGAATTGATTTTCAGACAAGGTTAACTTAATATTTACTGATAATGAATTCCAGATTCTGGGGCCCTTTATGTGCATAGAATTTTTACATTGGTTGGTATGGACTCGGGGTATGTCAAAAAGTGATCTGTGTCTTGTGTTGTAGTCGTGGGACCTATTAAAGTTGTTGAGGAGAATTTTGAGCAGAGGGTTGATATTAGCATGTAGAGTTTTATGTATGTAGTAGGCACATGAATACATATGAATGTTTTTTACAGTGAGTAGTTTTAAAGTTTTGAATATAGGTGGAGTATCCTGTCTAGAGTGGGAATTTGTTATCATCCTGACTGCAGCCTTTTGCTGGGTTATGAGTGGTCTAAGGTGATTTAATATTGTTGAGCCCCATGCACAGATTCCATAGGTGAGATAAGGGTAGATAAGTGAATGATATAGTGCAAGGAGAGCTGGTTGTGGCACATAATAACGTATCTTTGATAATATTGTTGTGTGTGTGTTTGGAATTTAAGACTACTGTCAAGGTGGATTCCTAGGAATTTTCCCTCTGTGAGTCTTGTGATGGGTGAACCATTGAGCGTATGTTAAGTGGAACATTTGTGGCATTGTTTCCAAACTGAATGAAGTAGGTCTTGTCAGTATTGAGAGTAAGCTTGTTTGTCTTCATCCATGTTGATATTTTCTGTAATTCAGCATTAACAGTGTTGGCTAGTATGACTGAATTTGGGTGAGAGAAGACATATGTTGTGTCATATGCAAATAATATGGGTTTGAGTAGTTGTGATGCATTCAGTAGGTCGTTTATGTAAATGAGGAATAGGAGTGGCCCCAGGACACTTCCTTGAGGGACTCCGACTGTAATTTGTTGTGTGGAAGAGTTCTCTCCATTTGTGTACACGTACTGGCTTCTGTTGCTAAGATATGACTTTAGGTAGTTGAGTGGGTGCCCCCTAATACCATAGTGTGCTAATTTTGTGAGCAGTAAATCATGGTCGACTGTATCAAATGCTTTACGTAGGTCTATGAAGATTTCCAGCGGGACTTCTTTCTTCTCAAGTGCGGTGTATATTAACTTTAACATGTGTGCTATAGCATCGTTTGTGCTCTTGTTAGTCCTGAATCCAAATTGACAGGGGTTGAGTACATTGTGTGAGACGAGGTAGGAATAGATCTGTCTGTGAATTAATTTTTCGAAGATTTTAGAAAGCAGTGGTAAATTTGAGATTGGTCACCTCCTTTGTGGATCGGGGTGACCCTAGCTATTTTGAGAATTGATGGGAAGGTAGAAGATTCAATGAATTTATTGAATAATGCTGCTATAATTGGTGACAGTACCTGTGAAGCTTTTTTGTACATAAAGGGTGGTAAGCTGTTTATGTCTCCTGCTTTGTTTTTAAGGGTGTTGATTATGAGTGAGACTTCAATTGAGTTGGTAGGAGCTAGGAATAGTGTATCTGGGTAGGTGTTGGTGAGGTAGTCTGTTGGACGAGTGTTCGAGCTTGGGATTTTACTCGCTAGATTCTTTCCTATGGTGGAGAAGAAAACATTAAGTCTGTTTGCTGTCTCAGTTGGTGAGAGTAGGGGTTCGTCTGTTTTTGATAATTTGATGGTATTGTTCGTGGATATCTTTTTATTTCCTAGAATTGTAGATAGGGTTTTCCAGGTCTTTTTCATATCACCTTTTACGGTCTGGAGTCTGTTCTCATAATACAATTTTTTGGACCTTCTTATCAGGCTAGTAAGGATTGATGAGTAGCGTTTGGATTGTTCTCTGGTTATTAGACCCCTTCTGTATTGTTTTTCATATTGGTGCCTCTTGTTTATGGATTTAAGGATGCTGGGTGTTAGCCAGGGATTGTTAAGTCTCTTAGCTGTGATCTGTTTAGTTTTTTAGGGCAATGTCTGTTATAGAGGTTGTGTGTTTTTTTAAGAAAGTTCTTGATGCATTCATTAGTATCTGAATATGTTTCTAATTCATTAAGCCAGTCAATGTTCGTCATAGCTGATATAAAATTATTAGCAGCTGACTCATTATGTAGTCTGAAGGTAATTTTTGTAATTTCTTGGGGCAAAATGCCTAGGTTAGTTATGAGAAAGGTAGGGTAGTGGTCGGTGGTGTTTTCTGTGATTATGCCTGATTTTAGAGGGGATATAGTGTTAGTCCAGATGTGGTCTAATAACGAGGTACTATTCTCAGAGATTCTTGTAGGTTTTGATATTGTTGGTAGTAATAAGCAGTTGCTCATAGTGTTTGTGAATTCAGTTACCAAAGCATGGTCTGAGACGATTTAATGTTGTTGAGCCCCATGCACAGATTCCATAGGTGAGATAGGGGTAAATGAGTGAGTGATACATGTTCCATTCATTCTATGAGATAATCTCCCTGAGTTTTGTAGAGTGTTACTTTTGTGTTCTTTATTCTTTCAATATGTGAGCAATTAGAATTAATTAGCATTGCATAGCATGTTATTTTCTACTGACTACTGACCCTATAAAACCCCAATGAAGAAGAAGAAGAAGAAGGGGAATTATTGTACATTTTTGTCAATTGTGGTCAGTTAATATAGTGGTGGAGTAACTATCAGTGGAAGATTGATTTATGAGACAAGGAAGTGGCAGCGGCAACACGGCATCTGAGCTCCGTATTTTTCTCATCACCCAGAGTTTATCAATGCTCCTATGATGACCTAGCTGCAAGCAAAACTGCACTAACCAACGTAGCATCCAGAATGACCCAAGAATACCAGCAGTGAGACCTACAAACCAAATAAACTGACGATTAACCCTTTCAGGGTTATTGCGTACCTATAGTATCTCAATACATATAGACAAGTCACTAATGCAGTTGGCCACTGGAAGACTCTGTGTCCATAGCCAGGCAGTACCTCATGGTGGACCAGTACTGGAGGAAGACACTGCACTGTAGGAAGGTGCGGATGGCATGGATCACAGAGAAGGACAAAGAGAAATATGACCATGGTTCTCCGCATGTACCTCTTGTCCAGTTCAGATGAAGTAGAGATACAAGACCCCACCACCAAATTGTGGAATAGAACAGGTGTAATTGTTGAGGGTGGCAAGCTCCAGCAATATGCAATCAGGCTACACTGATGTGGTTAGTTGTCACTCAGTAACCAAAATCCTCTCAGGCCTGTCTAGCAAAGGGCCCACCATACATTGTTGCCCCACAAGGAGCAACAGGTGTGGGTGAGCCGCCCCAACTGTTGGATGACAACCCAGCTGATGCTATACCCAGTAGGGAAGGACAACAGTGAAAAAGAAAGCTAGCCTGGTTCCAGGACTATATTATTGACAGTTTTCACCATATATTACTTTTATGTCTCTCTATAAATTTACCAGTTACCAAGAAATGTATTGTTGTTGATCTTGTCACCTTAACCCTTTCGGGGTTTTGGTCGTACTAGTACGTTTTACGCCCTGGGGTTATTGACGTACTAGTACGCCTAAATTCTAGCGCCCTCAAATCAAGCAGAAACAGGCTGTTAGGCCTAGATGTGATAGAATGGGTCTGTGCGGTCAGTGTGCGCAATATAAAAAAAATCCTGCACCACACAGTGCATAATGAAAAAAAAACTGACCGTGTTTTTGGTTTAAAACAGCGACTTTGCAGTCTATTTTCGTATGGTATTTATGCTTGTATTCTCGTTTTCTTAGTCTCATTTTATAGAATAGATGATATATTACAGAAATAGAGATAATTTTGACTGGTTTCACGATGACAAGTACCTTGAAACTGAGCGCAAAGTAGCAAAAATGTTCGATTTTGGCCGATGTTCAAGAGTAAACAAATCACACCATGCGTTCAATACACATCAACTGGAGAGTCTAATATTCTTGCACGTGTGCTGATATTATTTATACCATTTTTACAATGATGCAGTTGTATACATAACAGTAAATCTTCTATTTTTTGTGAGAATAAAAATTCAAAATGGAAAGCAAAAGTAATGTAAGAGGGCCTGGAGACGTGACTAATGAACAGAGAAGATGTTATTTTAGTGCCAGGAATGTCTGCCTTGTTTATTATGGACCCTATTTTGAAATTGGCATTGTTTGAAATTTGTGTGAAATTGGCCAAATTGCCATTTTCTGACCACTATTTTGGGTAGTTGAAATTGGTAAATAGGCGGTTTCTTGTACTCAATCGATAGAAGAAATGGAGTTCTAGCCAAATAGCTATAATTTTAGTAGACTGAAACATTGGAATTTGCCAAAAATAGGGCTCAAAGTGGGAGAAAACGCCGATGCGTAAATGTCTTGGATACCGCTAACTTCGCGAAAGCATAATTCCGTTAGTTTTCGATCAGATTTCATAATTTTTGTGGCGTTATGATCGGAAAAAGATTCTCTATCATTTCATAAGAAAAAATAATTTTTTTTTTTTTTTTTGAAATTCATGGACCCTGAGAACGAGTTTCAGAGAGACCCCTTGGACCCCCAAAGTGTTAAAGGAACAAAATGTGGTATGATATGCTATGCAGGTCCCAGGTAGCACCTTGGCACCTGGACAGTGGCAGTTTGCCTCTGGCTTCCCGAGCTGTAGCCATGTAAGATACATCATAATAAACTGTGGCTGTTATCTGCTTATTCTTTATCTAGACTCTCCCACAATGTTTTTTTTTTTTTATATACAGTGGACCCTCGGTTAACGAAAAAAATTCATTGCAGAAGCCTGCTCAAGTGCCATTACCGAACGAATTTACGTCCTTAAGAAATAATGTCATGTAGGTTAGTCCATTTCAGACCCCCAAAAATACACTTCCACAAGAACTTACATAATTGCACGATTTCCAGGGTATTCGTTAACCGAGGGTCCACTGTACTTATATATGCAGAACAACTCATATAGTTCCTTGATAATGTGAGAAGTCACGAAAGCGCTTGGAATTTCACTATTTTTTCACTGTGGTTGTTCTGCATATTGTGATATCACCTGTTTACTGTGATTTTATTGCATATACTTACATATCTATATTTTATGACCTTTCATAGTATATTCTCTACATTACTGTTTGGCAGTGTATGTGTTGAACCCCAGGATAATTTTTGTAATAAGTGTCCAGCAGTATGCTGTATACTAGTGTTTCTGCTGCTGCCTTATTTCTTTTTCTTGCTACTGAAATGTTTTCTTAAAGGTAAAGATGGACATGTTAAGAGGGGGCATCTTGCGGTGGCTGTGGGGTCTGGGGTCGGAGGTAAGGGTGGGGGTCTTGGCAGCCTACAACAATGCTTCCTACCCCCTCACACTGGGTCCCTTCATGCCTGCCCCAACCACTGCCTCACAGCTAAAGGATGAGCTTGCCTTGTTGCCCTCAGTGGATGAGGTGGAACATGGCATGTATGGTGGAGAATACTGCCTTCCCTGCGTCCTTCACCAAGCTAATAAGGTTGGTTACATTCTACGTTCATTACAGTATCTAGTTAGTATAGTATAGTATACACTGCCAGTTATTATTTAGCAGTGTGGTTACTTAACCTTTAAACTGTCCAAACATATATATACGTTAGTACTGCTACTGCCCCAAACGTATATTTACGTTTTATTTTTCCTGCCTCGAAATTTGGCATGATTGGCCTGAGATGCCTGGTCAGCATAGAATGGGTCTTAACACTCGGTGTGCTCCATATTAAAAAAATCAGGGAGCACCAGTTAAATTGAGCGCCAGCTACAGCAGACAGTGCGGCAAACACCAAGGATTCACTGATGCCATGTCATATTAACACTCCCCTTTTGAGTGGAAAGTGATGTCGGCTGGCTGGCCGGCCAGCTGGCTGGCTGGCTGATTGGCTGTCTCTGTCTCCATCTGTCTGTCTGTATCTATCTCTGTCTCTTTGTCTCTATCTCATAGGAACACATACGTAAATACAATTATATATAGTGTAAATTACCTAGGATAACTCAAAAAATCCAGACAAAGTACTATACTGTGCTTGTGATTGTGTGTAATACCAATTGGTTCATGAGTTACTCTCTGAGACAAGCAGACAGAAAGAAAGACACACAGGCAGACAGACAGACAGGATTGTGTAACACAAATAAAGCAAAACAGTGTAAGCTCATCAAATGTCACCACTGTCATTAGTGGAGTGATAAGAAAAGATAAGAGGATGCTCACCCCTCATCAAATGTCACCACAGTCATTACTAGGTTGGTAGACAGCAACCACCCAGGGAGGTACTACCGTCCTGCCAGGTGACTGTGAAACAGAAACCTGAAACTGTTATACATAATGGTAGGATTGCTGGTGTGTTTTTTCTGTCTCATAAACACGCTGGATAACAGGTATATCTAGCTACTTCTACTTACACTTTAGGTCACACTACACAGGCTTGCACATGCATATATATACATACACACATCTAGGTTTTCTTCTTTTCTTAATAGCTCTTGTTCTTTTATTTTCTCTATTGTCCATGGGGAAGTGGAAAAGAATCTTTCCTCCGTAAGCCATGTGTGTCGTATAAGGCGACTAAAATGCTGGACAATGGCTGAGCCCTTCTCTGTACATTAATAAAGAAAACTTTAAAATGGGATGTTTAAATGTGTGTGGATGTAGTGCGGATGATAAGAAAGAGATGATTGCTGATGTTATGCATGAAAAGAAGTTGGATGTCCTGGCCCTAAGCGAAACAAAGCTGAAGGGGGTAGGCGAGTTTCAGTGGGGAGAAATAAATGGGATTAAGTCAGGAGTATCTGAGAGAGTTAGAGCTAAGGAAGGGGTAGCAATAATGTTGAAGGATCAGTTATGGAAGGAGAAGAGGGAATATAAATGTGTAAATTCAAGGATTATGTGGATTAAAATAAGGGTCTGATGCGAAAAGTGGGTCATAATAAGTGTGTATGCACATGGAGAAGAAAGGAGTGTAGAGGAGAGAGAGAATTTTGGGAGATGTTAAGCGAATGTATAGGAACTTTTGAACCAAGGGAGAGAGTAATTGTGGTAGGGGACCTAAATGCTAAAGTAGGAGAAACATGTAGAGAGGGTGTGGTAGGTAAGTTTGGGGTGCCAGGTGTAAATGATAATGGGATCCCTTTGATTGAACTTTGTATAGAAAGGGGTTTAGTTATAGGTTATACATATTTTAAGAAAAAGAGGATAAATAAGTATACAAGATATAATGTAGGGCGTAATGACAGTAGTTTGTTGGACTATGTATTGGTAGATAAAAGACTGTTGAGTAGACTTCAGGATGTACATGTTTATAGAGGGGCCACAGATATATCAGATCACTTTTTAGTTATAGCTACAGTGGGAGTAAAAGGTAGATGGGATACAAGGAAAATAGAAGCAGTAAGTAAGAGAGAGGTGAAGGTTTATAAACTAAAAGAGGAGGCAGTTAGGGTAAGATATAAACAACTATTGGAGGATAGATGGGCTAGTGAGAGTGTAGGCAATGGGGTTGAAGATGTATGGGGTAGGTTTAAAAATGTAGTGTTAGAGTGTTCAGCAGAAGTTTGTGGTTACAGGAAAGTGGGTGCGGGAGGGAAGAAGAGCGATTCGTGGAATGATGATGTAAAGAGAGCAGTAAGGGAGAAAAAGTTAGCATATGAGAGGTTTTTACAAAGTAGAAGTGATGCAAGGAGGGAAGAGTATATGGAGAGAAAAAGAGAGGTTAAGAGAGTGGTGAAGCAATGTAAAAAAAGAGCAAATGAGAGGGTGGGTGAGATGTTTTCAATAAATTTTGTTGAAAATAAGAAAAACTTTTGGAGTGAGATTAATAAGTTGAGAAAGCTTAGGGAAAGAATGGATTTGTCAGTTAAAAATAGGAGAGGAGAGTTATTAAATGGAGAGTTAGAGGTATTAGGAAGATGGAGGGAATATTTTGAGGAATTGTTAAATGGTGATGAAGATAGGGAAGCTGTGATTTCGCGTATAGGGCAAGGAGGAATAATATCTTATAGGAGTGAGGAAGAACCAGTTGTGAGTGTGGGGAAAGTTCGTGAGGCAGTGAGTAGAATGAAAGGGGGTAAAGCAGCTGGAATTGATGGGATAAAGATAGAAATGTTAAAGGCAGGTGAAAATATAGTTTTAGAGTGGTTAGTGTTTTTATTTAATAAATGTATGGAAGCGGGTAAGGTACCTAGGGATTGGCAGAGAGCATGCATAGTTCCTTTGTATAAAGGCAAAGGGGACAAAACAGAGTGTAAATTTTATAGGGAATAAGTCTGTTGAGTATACCTGGTAAAGTGTATGGTAGAGTTATTATTGAAAGAGTTAGGAGTAAGATGGAGTGCAGGATAGCAGATGAACAAGGAGGCTTTAGGAAGGGTAGGGGGTGTATAGACCAAGTGTTTGCAGTGAAACATATAGATGAATAATATTTAGATAAGGGTAAAGAGGTGTTTGTGGCATTTATGGATTTGGAAAAGGCATATGATAGGGTGGATAAGGGGCAGTGTGGCATATGTTGCAAATGTATGGAATAGGAGGTAGGTTATTGAAAGCGGTGAAAAGTTTTTACGAGGATAGTGAGGCTCAGGTTAGAGTATGTAGGCAAAAGGGAGATTATTTCCCAGTAAAAGTAGGCCTTAGACAGGGAAGTGTGATGTCACCGTGGTTGTTCAATATATTTATAGATGGAGTTGTAAGAGAAGTGAATGCTCGGTTGTTGGCAAGAGGTGTGGGGTTAAAAGATAAAGAATCTAACACAAAGTGGGAGTTGTCACAGTTGCTCTTTGCTGATGACACTGTGCTTTTGGGGGATTCTGAAGAGAAGTTGCAGAGGTTGGTGGATGAGTTTGGTAGGGTATGTAAAAGAAGGAAATTAAAAGTGAATATAGGAAAGAGTAAGGTGATGAGGATAACAAAAAAATTAGATAACGGAAGATTGGATATCAGATTGGAGGGAGAGATTATGGAGGAGGTGAATGTGTTCAGATATTTGGGAGTGGATGTGTCAGCAGATGGGTCTATGAATAATAATAATAATAATAATATAATAATTTTTATTTCAATGCATGTTACAAGTGTACAATGTTATTGGTAGTTACAATTATAAAACAATTATAAAACTGTAATGCAAGGAGAGCCACTGGCATGCCATGGCATTAGGGGCACTTTATTCTAGAGACTTATTCACTAAGTACTTAATGCTAAAGAAATTGATTGAGTTTATTCTAGTTCTGTATTATTTAAATTATTAAATGGTTATACATACTATTAAAAGACAAATACAAGAGAAATTGGTTGAGTTTAATCTAGTTGTAGAATTTATTTCAAATTACAGGTATGTTGATGCTATACTAGTATAATAACAATACTAGAAATAGTTTTTAGAGTTTCTTCTAGATATATATTTTATTTCAAATTAAGAAAATGATGATACTATAAGATTTTAAATGACAAAATGATGATATGAAATTGCAACAAGTGTTAAGGAGGATGAACATATCAAATTGAGATCATCTTAAGTAAAATAATATTGGGTTTGGAAGTTTGTTACAGTATGAGTATTTAGTATAGGGTGAGTAGGTGATTTTTGAGAAGAGTCTTGAATTGATTTTCGGACAAGGTTAACTTGATATTTACTGGTAATGAATTCCAGATTCTGGGGCCCTTTATGTGCATAGAATTTTTACATTGGTTAGTATGGACTCGGGTATGTCAAATAGTGATCTGTGTCTTGTGTCATGTTCGTGGGACCTATTAAAGTTGTTGAGGAGAATTCTGAGCGCAGGGTTGATATTAGCATGTAGAGTTTTATGTATGTAGAAGGCACATGAATAGGTATGAATATTTTTTATGGTGAGTAGTTTTAAGGTTCTGAATATAGGTGGAGTATGCTGTCTAGAGTGGGAATTTGTTATCATCCTGACTGCAGGATGAAGTGAATCATAGAATTAATAAGGGGAAAAAGGTGAGTGGTGCACTGAGAAGCTTGTGGAGACAGAGAACTTTATCCATGAAAACAAAGATGGGAATGTATGAGAGTATAGTCATACCATCACTCTTGTATGGGTGTGAGACATGGGTTGTGAATATTGCAACAAGGAGAAGGCTGGAGGCAGTGGAGATGTCATGTCTGAGGGCAATGTGTGGTGTGAATATAATGCAGAGAATCCGTAGTTTTTAGATTAGGAGGAGGTGTGGGATTACCAAAACTATTATCCAGAGCTGAGGAGGGGTTATTGAGATGGTTTGGAAATATAGAGAGGATGGAACAAAATAGAATGACTTCGAGAGTGTGTAAATCTATAGTGGAGGGAAGGCGGGGTAGGGGTCGGCCTAGAAAAGGTTGGAGGGAGGGGGTAAAGGAGGTTTTGTGTGCGAGGGGCTTGGACTTCCAGCAAGCGTGCGTGAGCGTGTTAGATAGGAGCGAATGGAGACAAATGGTTTTTAGGACTTGACGTGCTGTTGGAGTGTAAGCAAGGTAACATTTATGAAGGGTTTCAGGGAAACCGGCAGGCCAGACTTGATTCCTGGAGATGGGAAGTACAGTGCCAGCACTCTGAAGGAGGGGTGTTAATGTTGCAGTTTCGTAGCTGTAGTGTAAGCATGGCTCTGGCAAGACAGTGATGGAGTGAATGATGTTGAAAGTTTTTCTTTGTCGGGCCACCCTGCCTTGGTGGGAAATGGCCTATGTGTTAATAAAAAACAAATGAATTAGTTTATAAAGATTACAGTATTACAATAGAACAATTTAAAACAATTTACAATACAGGTATCCCTCAACATTCACGTTTTCCACTTTCACGGGCTTCACACATTCACAAATTCCCGGCCGCCAAATTCCCGGCCGCCAAATTCCCAGCCGCCAAATTCCCACCCACCAAATCATATTTAAGTTTCCCGCCACCCGAGCGTCCCTACTACCTTCCCTCCGACCCGGCAGCCAGCCCGCCCACCACTCACTCACTGAGTGTTTTCTTCGTTCATTATTTGTTATTAAACTACAGTATAACATGTATGTAGTACTATATAGTACAATATTTTACTATGTTTTCATGTGTTTTATGATTGTTCATGGTTCAATAGGTTAAGGAAGCAGTAAGTAATGAATGTACTAAATAAAGGTTATCTATCTATTACATTTATTCCAAATTGATATCAGAAACATGATAAATACCCTAGAACTGTAATAAAGATGCTGAAATGAATAATATATGCAATATTATGAGTGGTAAGAGAGCAGGCAGACCGCCACCATAAAAGATGTTTACATCAGGGTAAACATGCCTAAATCACTCTTGTTATAAGAACAAATGCAAAAATAGCATTTATTATTTTTAGAATAATAATAATTTATAATAATTGATCTGGAACACTTTAAATGTCATCAGTATTTGGTAGCTGACATTTAGAGCACTCCACAGCAATTATTATTTATTATTATTATTTATTGTTATTATTATTAATATTAATATTATTATTATTATTTCCTTACAATATATTGTAGGGAAATAATAATAATAATAATAATTAATAATAATTGCTGTGGAGTGCTCTAAATGTCAGCTACCAAATACTGATAACATTTAAAGTGCTCCAGATCAATTATTATAAATTATTATTATTCTAAAAACAATAAATGCTATTTTTGCATTTGTTCTTATGACAAGAGTGATTTAGGCATGTTTACCCTGATGTAAACATCTCATATGGTGGCGGTCTGCCTGCTCTCTTACCCCTCATATAATATGGCATATATTATTCATTTCAGCATCTTTATTTCAGTTCTAGGGTATTTATCATGTTTCTGATATCAATTTGGAATAAATGTAATAGATAGATAACCTTTATTACTAATATTAGTGTAATTACACAACATTTAATTAGCGCTAAGGCTAACATCCACCACCTATGACGACTCACCAGACACTGACTTACTGCTACCCTCTCCTCCCTACAATAGCTCCTCCCACTTCGTAACAATGTTAGATGGTGAATTTAATGTAATTTTTCTGTAAGCTTAACTCGTTGTATGTGTATTTTACTTTTTTATTGTTTTCTGTAATATATGAGTTATGCAAATTAAAATAAAGTTATGAAGTTGGAGTTTCATTTTTTTTTCTAATGTATACATATTTAATTCAACATTTGGCATCATTACAAAGTGGGAGGAGCTACTGCAGAGGGAGAAGAAGCAGTGTGTCAGTAACTTGATTCCCCATGACACTTCACAACACTATAAAATACTTATTGTATAATTATACTATTAGAGGCCTCCCTCCACAGCCAGCTCATGTCAAAATAACATGTATATAGTACATTATTTTACGATGTTTATATGTGTTTTATGATTGTTCATGGTTCAATAAGTTAAGGAAGCAGTATTTTATTATATTTCCCTACAATATATTGGGGCACCAAACATTCGCGATTTTTCAACATTCACGAGGCTCTTGATCCTCTAACCCTCGCGAATGTTGAGGGATACCTGTATGATATATTACAATTTAGTACTACAGTGGACCCCCGGTTTTCGTGATGCTCCAAACTCGAACAATTATGTAAGTGTATTTTTGTAAGTGCTTTTGTAAGTGTATTTTTGAGGGTCTAAAAGGCCTAATCTAATTTACATTATTCCTTATGGGAATAAGAAAACCGGGGGTCCACTGTATTTAAAACAATGAAATTCAGACATATTAATTTTAAAGTAGTGAGTAAGTGGTTGAGCAATCCTCAGCACAATATGAGTAGCTTTTGAGTAACTGGTAGGTATTAGGTACTGATTTGCAGATGGGTCCTTTAGTATGTTCTGGCAATGAATTCCAGATCTTCAGGCCCTTTACATGCATAGCATTTTTGCATAGGGAGAGATGGACACGAGGGATATCAAAGAGTGATTTGTGTCTCGTATTATGTTTGTGTGTTCTGTTATAGTTATCAAGGAGGAGCTTGAGAGGAGGGTTTATATTTGAGTATGGTGTTCTGTGTATGTAGTAGGCATAATAATAAGTATGGATGCTTTGTATATTAAGCAAGTTAAGGCTCTTGAAAAGTGGTGGAGTGTGTTTTCTAATGCAGGAGTTAGTAATCAATCATACTGCAGCTTTTTGTTGGGTTATTAAAGGTTTAAGATGATTTGCTGTGGTTGAGCCCCATGCACAAATACCATAGGTGAGGTAAGGGTAAATGAGAGAGTGGTACAGAGCTGGAAGAGCTGATTGGGGTACATAGTACCGTATCTTTGAAAGGATGCCTACTGTTTTGGAGACTTTCTTGGAAATTTGCTGTATGTGTCTGAAATTTGAGACTGCAGTCAAGGTGGAGACCTAGAAATTTGCCCGCTGTCTGTCTAGAAATGGGTGAACTATTTATCAATATATTTAGCTGTACATTTGAAGCTGTGTTTCCAAATAGCATGAAGTAGGTTTTGTCTATATTGAGAGTAAATTTGTTGGTGGTCATCCAAGTACAGTGGTACCCCGACTTACGATGGTCCCCAAACACACCCTTTTATGTAAGTTTATTTTTTAAAATGCTTTTGTAAGTGTAATTTTGGGGGTCTAAAGGACTAGTCTATTTTACATCATTTTATGGAGATAAATTCGTTTGGTAATGGCACTTGAACAGCATTCTGGAATGAAAAAATATCGTAAGTCGGGGTACCACTGTAGATATTTTTAGCAGTTCGGCATTTATAGTGTCTGTTAGTATGGTTGGGTTTGGGTGAGAGAAGACGTAAGTAGTGTCATCTGCAAATAAAATGGGTTTAAGGAGATTAGATGCATTTGGTAGGTCACTGATGTAAATGAGAAAAAGAAGTGGGCCAAGGACACTCCCTTGCAGGACTCCAACAAGAACAGGTTGTGTAGTGGAGCTGGCTCCATTTGTGTATATACATACTGGGTTCTATTGCTAAGATAAGATTTTAGGTAATCAAGAGAGTGTTCTCTGACCCCATAATGTTTGAGTTTTAGGTGTAAAAGGTCATAGTCAACTGCATCAAAAGCTTTTCGTAAGTCTATGAAAAGTCCCAGGGTAAATTCCTTTTTTTATTGAGTGCAGAATATATTAGTTCAAGCATATGTATAATAGCATCATTAGTACTTTTTTGGTCTGAATCCAAACTGACGAGTTGAGTATGTTGTGGGATACAAAGTACAGTGGACCCCTGGATTACGATGGCGTCGAATTACGTTAAATTCGGAAAACGATACATTTTTCCATAAAAATATTGGTTCGGGATATGTTGATCCGCTCGAAATAAGTAATTTGTCCTGGACGCGTACACGTGCCCTGGGATGGCACAATGCTCTATTCAGAGTCAGTGTACCATTGTTTACCAGCGAGTGAGAGCCACCCCGCCACCCATGCATTCATACCATACATTTTGTCATTATTTCATTGTTTTTAGTGCTTGCAACTGCTAAATAAGCCACCATGGGCCCAAAGAAAGCTCCTAGTGCCAGCCCTTTGGTAAAGGGCTGAGAGGGGAGAATGTCTTCTTAAGTGATTCAGTGATTCTACGATATGTTATGATACTAAAACAGCAGGAGTTGATAAAGGCTATAGTGCCAGCCAGCGATAAAGTGTAGCACTAACAGTGTAGCAAGTAAGTTAAGCCATTAATCTATAGAAAAATGACAACACAAAACTTAACTCCAATGTTGTTGGAGTTATATAGGGCAACTGACAACACTGCCGTGTCTGGCGGCCATCTTTATTTAAGGCTTATCTTTCAGTGGCCCTCATACACCCAACAACAAACACAACAACATTTTACTTATAGGTGAACAGGGAGGTGGGCTAGCTCTGGGATTTTCAAGGATAGCTCCTGATCAAAGAGGCTGACCAGGTCACGACTGAACAGCACTCTGTGTGAATTGTCTGGGAAGATTCCAAAGCAGTGAGAGGACATCCCAGTGCATCGTTTCAGCGTAAACAGTGGAAGTTTGTGCAGTTTGTGAGGGTTGGGGCTGAGAGTGTCCCAAGTCAGGCAGGAGCAGACAGTGCCTCCTCCCCCACGCCTGCCGGGGGAGGGGGGGTGTGTTGGCTGCCCAGTGTTTGGTGAACAGTGACCCTCTCATAACCCCTCACCCCTGTTCCTCACCCACCCAACTCCCAGCGTCGGTGATGGCGGGGGGTGTGCGGGGATTGCGGGAGCTTCCACTGCAGGGACAGCGCCATGGAATTCGACTACGAGGCAGCTGTCAGGTGTGCCACAGGCGGTGTGCACTCGGTTCCTCAGGCTTCGGCATCCGTGCGCACGATGGATGTCTTGGAGCCCGGGGGCTCCATGTGGGAGCGGCCAGCAGCGCCTCTCAGCAGATGGAGGGCCTGGGATCTGCAATCAAATTGGCGTCCACCTGGGATCTGCAATCAAACTAACGTCCACCAGGACATTGACACATCCCCAGGGCTGCTCTCCCTCGGGCTGCTAGCGATGGTGCTCCTGCAAGCAGCAGATCCTGGTGCAACCTGCTGCTGTTTGCAATGGCTGTCTGGCTGTCCTGCCGAAGAGGGACAGGCACCTTGCAACATCTGTTGTTGGGGCAATGGATGCATTCCCTAGAATATTGCTCATAACTCTGCCATTTGTTTACCATGTATGGACGTGTTTATGATTCATTTCCTTTGTAACTGTCATGATTGTGACCAGCTCTACCTGGAGCTCATTACCTTTGCAACTTGTCATGATTGTGACCAGCTCTACCTGGAGCTCATTACCTTTGCATCTTGTCATGATTGTGACCAGCTCTACCTGGAGCTCATTACCTTGGCAACTTGTCATGATTGTGACCAGCCCCTAGTTCATTACCTTTGTAACTTGTCATGAGTGTGACCAGCTCTACCTGGAGCTCATTACCTTTGCAACTTGTCATGATTGTGACCAGATCTAGTTCATTACCACTGTAACTTGTTCAGCTATCAAAACTTTGGAGTCCAGTCTCTGGACCAATTATGTACCTCTGTAATCTTTTGACTACCGCCAACAGGATGGGTATGGGGGCATAATAAAGATATTAAAGTAAAGTAAAGTAAATTTTATTTCATTGCAGATTGCAGATTACATAGGTATTGGTAGTTACAATGTAAATTGAGTGCAAGGAGAGCCACTGACATGCCATGGCATTAGGGGGAGCTTAATCTAGTAACTTAAAGACTATGTACTTAATATTAGAGAAATTTATTGAGTTTATTCTAGTTAAAAATTGTTTTCAAAATTACAATATGATGAAATTTTACTGTTTAAATTATTATATGATGATAATAGATTGTTACAGGTGTTTAGATTCTCGAATGGTAAT
>WNWK01032946.1:0-21529 GCA_009830355.1 Cherax destructor
TTTGGGCGGATCCCCCGGGTCCCCCGGGGTAAATGAAAAATCTGCCTAGAACAAAATATGTACAGTATTCCTAACTGTCCCGCTGGTGTTTTTTAAACAGTATTAACCCTTTGGGGGTTATAGCTTACAAGACGTTTTACGCACTGTGGTTATGGGCCGTACTAGTACGCCAAATTCAAGCGCCCCCCAAATCAAGCAGAAACAGGCTGTTGGCCAAAGATGTGATAGAATGGGTCTGCGCGGTCAGTGTGCGCAGTATAAAAATTCCTGCCCCACACAGTGCATAATGGGGAAAAAAAAAAACTGATCGTTTTTTTGGTTTAAAACTGTGACTTTCAGTCTATTTTCGAAATGGTATTTATGCTTGCTTTCCCTTTTTTCCTTAGTCTCATTTTATGAATAGATGATATATTACAGAAATAGAGATATTTTTGACTGGTTTCACTTTTTGGGTCCCTTTGGGAAACTGGGGCGAAAAAGTAGCGAAAATGTTCGTTTTTGGGCGATCTTAAAGAGTAAATAAATCACCCATGCGCCCAATACACATCAACTGGAGAGTCTAATATTCTTGCACAAGAGCGCTGATATTATTTATACCATTTTTACAATGATACAGTTGTATACATAACAGTAAATCTTCTTTTTTTTGTGAGAAAAAAAATTCAAAATGGAAAGCAAAAGTAATGTAAGAGAGGCCTGGAGACATGACTAATGAACAGAAAGATGTTTTTTTAATTGCCAGGAATGTCTGCCTTGTTTATTATGGACCCTTTTTTGGGAAATTTGGGATCGGTTTGAAATTTGTGAAAAATTGGGCCCAAAATTCCCCTTTTTCTGACCACTATTTTGGGTAGTTCAAATTGGAAAAATAGGCGGTTTCTTTCTCAATCGATAAAAAAATGGAATTCTGGAAATAGCTAAAATTTTTAGTAGACTGAAACTTTGGGAATGTGCCGAAAATGGGGGCTCAAAGTGGGCGAAATCCCCAAAGGGAAAAATTCCCATGGATACTGCTAATTTCCCGGGCAAAAATTCCGTTAGTTTTCGATCAAATTTCATAATTTTTGTGGTGTTATGATGGGAAAAAAGATTCTTTATCAATTCATAAAAAAAATTTTTTTTTTTTAACCCTTAAACTGCCCAAACGTAGATCTACGTTTCTCGCGTCTCTCCGAATTTTTGAGAAAAAATAAATTGTTTTTTTTTGTTTAAAATGAATAGTGTTTTTTTTTTTGTCTTTCCCCAAAATTTTTTGTAATACGGGAAATTTTGGCCCCATTCTTTTAATCTCTAGGCCTCGGGCAAAATTTTGGAAAGGTTAAAAGCATTTAAAAAAAACGTAGATCTACGTTCGGGCAGTACGCGAGTAAACATATATCTACGTGTGGAAAATTTAAAGGGGGTTAAATTTGTGGACCCTGGGGAACGAGTTTCAGAGAGACCCCTTGGACCCCTAAAGGGTTAAGAAGCTCCGCACACTTCTCTGTAATGTACAGCTATTTTATGATTAATTATCACAAAAGCTCTGGAACGAGTTTTTATCCGTTTTCCCGGCGTTAGTGGGGGTTGAATAGGGAGATGTCCCCACGAAAAAGGGTCCCTTTGTTAGGTTAAATCCCGCGCCGAAATTTGCCCCTTTTTTGTTGGCTAGTTCAATCTGACGCCCTCCGGCCCTTCACAGCCCCAGTCGAGCTCAGTATCGCTGACCTCAGCCCCAATTTCCCACTTCTAAATGCTTTAACAATTCAAATGCTTGTGTTCTCTAAATATTTTGCCCACTGGAGCAAAATGATTGGAGGTTCAAGTGTAGAACTGGAAACAGCATTTTTCTTTAACTTTCCTGCTTGGCAAAAAGTCATAATTTTAAACTCCCAAAAGTCTATTTAAACATATACACTCGTTGCTACACTGGTCAGGAAAAACATACTGTACTTGGGGCCCTTTCTTTCAGTTAAATTGTTGATCAGAAAGCCAGACACGCCGTCTGGCTCTTTCCCAAGGGCGGAAAAGGGCTGGGGCCCTTGAAAAGGGCAGAAAAAAGGGTGATACCCCCCTTTTCTTGGAGAATTTTCTCCACAATTCTTTCCCCGTCCACCTTGTCAATTCCTCTCAGTATTTTTATGTGTTTTTCATGTCCCCCTATCTCTCCTGTCCTCCAGTGTCATCAGGTCAAAATTTCCCCTTTAAACCCCTCCTCGTAGGCCATACCCCCTTTGCTCCGGGAAATAGTCTTTTGCAAACCTTTTTCACTTTCTCTAGTTTCTTTACATGTTTGGGTAGGTGTGGGTTCCAAACTGGTGCTGAATCTCCAATAGGGGTCGATCACAGTGTACAGGGTTAACGATTCTTTTTAATATTTGGGAAAATTTTTCTTAGGTTTGCTAGCGCCCGTATGCTGCAGCAGTTATTTGGTTGATGTGCGCCTCAGGAGATGTGCCTGGTGTTATACTTACCCCAAGATCTTTTTCCTTGATTGAGGTTTGTAGTCTCTGGCCCTAGACTGTACTCCATCTACGGTCTTTCTTTGCCCTTCCCCAATCTTCATGACTTTGCACTTGGTGGGGTTGAATTCCAAGAGCCAAATGCTGGACCAGCCTTGCAGCCTGTCCAGATTCCTTTGCTTAGTTCTGCCTGGTCCTCACGTCCGATTGAATTCTTCATCAACTTCACATCATCTCTGCAAACAGGGACACTTGGGTATTCCTTCGTCATGTCGTTCCTGTCTAGAGACAGCACCGGTCCTGGACTGACACCTGTGGAGAGCCTCGTCACAGCGCCTCTGACCTCGCCATATACCATGACATATGTCTTCTTGTGTTAATGGTAGTGTAGATAATGGTCCTAGCCTGCACTAATGGTGTGTTGTGTGGTATGAATAATGATCCCACAACCTGCACTAATAATGTTAATAGTGGTTAAATGATTTGATGGCTTACACTGTCACACATAACAGTGTAAGTTTTACTGTAAACTTACGCGCTTGTCACCACGTAACAGTGTAAGTTTTACTAGCCAGTGACTACTGCTTCATGTGTAATACGTGTTGGTTTCACTAGTGGCTCTCTCTGAGACAGAGACAGCAGAGACAAACAAAGATAGACAGACAATGTTTGAGTAAAGTGAAAACAAATAAAGCGAAAGGCAGTGTGCCCTCATCCAAATGTCACAACTGTCATTAGTGGGTGATGAGATAAGATGAGGCTCATCAAATGTCACCACTGTCAGCAGTGGAGTGATAAGATAAGGCAGTGACACAAGTCAACGCATCGTAAAGAAACATTATTATTATTGATATTAATATTATTAGTTTTATTATTATTAGTATATACTCTGGCATATCCAAAACATTGCTGGGGCCTTATAAATACTATGTAATATATATCTAGACAACAATATGTGACTAGGTAGGTAGAAAATGTTCACCTGTCACTGTTGAGTGCTATTTTAGTACCTAATATTGATGTCAGAACAAAGATTAACTATGAAATCACAAGAACTACTACAAATTGTAATTATCAGAACATAAAAATTATAAAATAAAAAAAAAAAAAAGATAAAAGGTATCAATGGCCTTACTTCTGCAGTGGCAGCAATTCATGTTGCACGTCAGGTGATCGTCAAGTGCCAACTTCACGGCCTCATATCTCAGCAAATTACTCACCTAATTTTTTATCCTATAACGCTTAGAAAAATACACTCTTTATTTCTATAAAAAAATTCAAAATATTGGAGCAGTGGGCGAGGGACGTATATATACGTTTGGACAGTTAATGGGTTAAGACTACAAATATTTAAGGTAAACTGTGAGTGTACTGTATATGCATTGTTTTACTCTAAGAGCTTTAACCCTTTGGGGGTTCAGCTGTACTATTAAGGCTTACGCGCTGGGGTTTTCACGTACTGGCGTCTTTCATTCTATCACCTTCAAATTAAGCGGGGTAGTAGCCTAGAGGTGAGAGAATGGAGTCTGCGTGGTCAGTGTGCGCAGTAGGAAAAAATCGGGGACAGTGGTGCATTGTGGGAAATCCATGTTAGTACACTTGTTGCTGCCTCGCGGTAAGAAACTCCTCACTCCTCGGCGGAGTGGAACACTTTTGTTCCCAGTGACAATTCTAACACCGATGGGTGTCAAGTATTGATGACTTTCAAGGTTTTGAGGAGGTTGTGACTGAAACTAGTGACCATAATACCAGTAATGAGGAAATCCCAGGCCGACCCTCAACCTTCCACCTGCGAGTGCTGTGGCTTCTTGTTCACATTCAGTTGTACCAGAACAGAAGGAGAAACTCTTTTTACCCATATCTCGGACTCTGATGTGAGCAATGAGTAATGGTGATAGTGAATATAGACTCCAAGCTCTTCAAAACAGTTCCAGTAGCGAGAGTGAGCAGAATATTCTCAGTGAAGCGTCAGTAGCAACACGGCCCAGTATCTGCACTCTTGTAGCGTGCCATATGCTGTTCAAGGAAAGGAGTACATCTCAGAGTACATCCCGTGGGCGTACAACAGGCACAGATAGTGAAAATGAATATGATAGTGTTGCAATTGGGATGAAAGTATTGCATGCATCCGGGTAATTGGTAGTGGGTGGTGCCAGGCACGAGGCTGTAGTGAGCCATGCTGCCACCCACGCCTCACCCGACTAACACAACAAGAACCACCCTCACCCACCACCCACACAACCTGCACAACCACAACCTCCACAACCACCTGTCAATATCCAGTACCCACCAGCAGACCGCACCTGGGATTGGCAGGAAGCTGAAACTTCTTCCCAATCCCCATCAGTTTGATGAAAGTCAAGATGGGACTCTGCGCCCATCATGCACTTGGAAACAATGCCAATGAACTGGAATGTTTCGAGTTATTCTTTGACGAACCCCTGATGGAAATTATAGTCAGGGAAAGCAACAGATTACTTCGATTACACCATGGCAAACACAATTCTTTCACCAAATCACGTCTACACCAGTGGAAAGAGACAGCTGTGGCTGAGATGTATCTTTTCTTTTACCACAATAATGCCCATGCCACATGTGTATAAGCACAATGTCAAAATCATACTGGTCGACAGACCGCACAGTTACAACACCAGGTTTCAGTGATATAATATCATCAGTGAATCGATTTGTGCTACTGTTGCATGGTTACGCTTCTCCAGACAAAACCGGGCCTGACGAAACGACGGGTTATATAAGATTAGGATGTGTTTGTGTGCCTGAAACAAATTCAATAGTTTTATCCCATATGAAGCTTATTTATTGATGAGTCATTGATTTTGTTCAAGGTAGACTGTCGTTAAACATACTATACCAAGCAAGAGGAAGCAACTTTGGTATAAAGTTGTTTGTGCTTTGTGATTGCTACAGTGGTCTTGTATTGGATATTATTGTACACTGGAAGTTATACATTGCAAGATACCAGGAAGTTATTGGGTATCTCTGGTGATGGTTAGAACAATGATGGAACCATATCTTGGTAAGGGGCATATATTATATACTGATAACTGGTACACAAGCCCCTCCCTCAGTGATTTTTGCGGTGAACATGACAGATGTGCCGGTACAGTGCGTGAAATTGGCTTATATGCCTAGGTTCAATGCAGGCACTCATAGAGGTGAGGTGCAGGCGTTTGCTGCCAGCCGGCATCATGGCATTTCGGTGGCATGACAAGCGAGATGTCACACTGTTGTCATCAGTTCACCCTAACGAAATGACAGACACTAGCAGGCTGAATAAGAGAGACCAATGAACCCATTCTAAAACCTGCAGCTGTGTTGGACTACAACACTCAATATGGGCTTAGTGGACAAATGTAACATTGTACCAGTTATCAGTATATAATATATACCCTTACCAAGATATGGTTCCATCATTGTTCTAACCACATCACCAGAGATACCCAATAACTTCCTGGTATCTTGCAATGTATAACTTCAGTGGTACACAATAATATCCAATACAAGACCACTGTAGCAATCACAAGCACAAACAACTTTATACCAAAGCTATGTTTTTAGGTAGGTTTGTTACATTGTAATTTATGTTTTACAATGTTAAAGTTTTACTGTGCTGGTCATGTAGTGGGGAGACCACTAGTCATACTCGGTTACTTGTTTACGTACCAGCCGGCCTCCCCCTCTGTCCGTGACCGACCTAGCAGAGCTTACCACACCATTAGTATTGACGATAAGAGTTCACACATCCACTCCTGACCAGGGTATGTTCACTGACTTTCACAAGAGTAATCATACCTTCTTTGAATCATCACAGCTAACTGGAGTAGGCTTGGGAAGTTATTCCTCCTTTAAGGGTTTGTTAAGTCTCTGTATTATGGTTGCAAATTGTGTATTCATCCACGACTTACGGTGATAGCTTGTATTAGCAGAGCTTTGGTCAGTATTCGGAATTATTGTCTCAAGAAAATGTATTTGAGGGTTTCAATTGATATTTTATACTTCTCTGCCTTTATTGAGGCAATAGTCTCAGTTATTGTATTGCCGAAACGTTAATGTAAATATTACTTGTATAAAACTCATGTCATTGAGTATGATTATTGTACAGAAACAAGTAAAGTCATATATCGAATGTTTTCGAATAGTGTATCATGATGTATTACTGAATAATTATATGAATTCTTTTATATTAAATTTCTCAAATTTACTTGCTTGAGTCAATCTCTAAAAACTTACCTAATACTATAATGAATTTCTCTAAAAGATGAAACAATTAAAGCTTAATTAGCAGCATTTACGACGGGCAAAACAGGTAATAAATGAAGCCCTGATCGTAACAAACATGCAGATTGGGTTTGCTGATTGTGTTCGCAAGAGTTATAAGTGATACATAAAACTCTTTCCCTTCTGGGCATTACCATGCTCAATGCTTATAGCATTTATAAGTTGAAGACCACAAACAAACCACAATATGGCAATTTTGTTTGTCTGTCATCAGACAAATAATATTCAAACACCAAGGGTAACACCTGCAATAGAAAGCACGCCACCAAGTTATCAACACCTACCCTCTCGTCTGAGGCCTGGTGACACTTCCTAACAAAACTGCCTGCTACTGCTTTGCAGAAAAGGCTCAGAAGAGGTGTTTTGTCTGTGCACATACAAAAAAACGCTCTGACAACGCAGAACCACTCGATTTATGTGTGTAGATGCTAAAACACCACTGTGCATGGAACCATGTTTCAGAGACTTCCACAGGCTCAGAACTTCTAGAAACATGTCCAGTGACTATGTATGTATATATATGATTGAACAATAATAATAAACAATAATTTTCATTTGTAAGTGTTTGTACATATATTATGTAAACAAAATAGTGAGAACAAACTTTATGTCATTATTGTGTAATTAGCGAGTGAATATTTGAAAAACAGCACTTATATTGGTCTCACAGGCCATAAAAGTTATTTGAAAAAAAAAACAAAAAATGATAAGAAGAACAACTCCAAGAAAGAAAAAATTACCGGCCAACCCGGAAGTCAGCGATGTTGAAAGCGGTTCAATTTGAGTCAACTTCAATCCTCTATATCTCGGTAAGTATTGATCACCAAAATGTTTTTAGCCTATTAGATTTAGAAAAAAAAAACTATCATTTCATAAGAAAAAATAATTTTTTTTTTAAATTCTGCGACCCTGAAAAGAGATTCGAAGAGGAAATTGCGACCCTCAAAGGGTTAAGCATCATAGTATAGTATGTGTGGGTGGGTGACTTCTTACAGTAAATACTACTCACCTTTGCCCTACATTAAGATTACAAATATTTTGAGGTAAATAATGAGTGTACTGTGTGTGTACAGTGGACCGCTATTGACGGCTCGGCAGTCGAACAAATCGTCATTAGAACAAGAAAATCGATATCGTCATGCGAACAAAATATCACAATTGGAACAAGTGTGTCCATCACCTGTCCGCCCAGGCGCTTGGAGAGCCAGTCCTCCCCTTATTTTTACACTCAGGAGCAATACCCTGCCGCTCATCAGACATTTCACACTTAATTATAACTGTTTGGGTTTGTTCTGTTAATTGTAGAGGGCAGTGGTGGTAGAGGCAGTGGTGGTGGGGCAGGGGGTGGTAAGGGCGGTGGTGGTAGGGCGGTGGTGGTAGGGCGGTGGTGGTAAGAGGCGAGTGGTGGGTAGAGGCAGTGGTGGTAGAGGCGGTGAGGTGAGTGAGGCAGTGGTGGTAGGGCAGTGGTGGAGAGGCGAGTGGTGGTGAGGAGGCAGTGGTGGTAGGGCAGTGGTGAGGGAGGCAGTGGTGGCTGAGGCAGTGTGGTTGAGGCAGTGGTGAGGGCAGTGGTGGTAGAGGCAGTGGTAGAGGCAGTGGTGGTGGGCAGTGTTGGTGAGGCAGTGGTGAGAGGCAGTGGTGGTAGGGGCAGTGAGGGGCAGTGGTGGTTGAGGCAGTGGTGGTTGAGGCAGTGGTGGTTGAGGCAGTGGTGGTTGAGGCAGTGAATGGTTGAGGCAGTGGGTGAGTAGAGCGGTGGTGAGGGTGACTGGTGGTGAGGCAGTGGTGGTGAGAGGCAGTGAGTGGTGAGAGGGCGAGTGGTGGTGAGAGGCAGTGGTGGTGAGGAGGCAGTGGTGGTGAGAGGCAGTGGTGGTGAGGAGGCAGTGGTGGTGAGAGGCAGTGAAGGTGGTGAGGACGTGGTGGTGAGGCAGTGGTGGTGAGAGGCAGTGGTGGTGAGGCAGTGGTGGTGAGGGGCAGTGGTGGTGAGGAGGCAGTGGTGGTGAGAGGCAGTGGTGGTTTGAGGCAGTGGTGGTTGGGCAGTGGTGGTTGGGAGGCAGTGGTGGTTGAGGCAGTGGTGGTTGAGGCAGTGTGAGTGGTTGGGGCAGTGGTGGTTGGGGCAGTGGTGGTTGAGGCAGTGGTGGTTGAGGGCAGTGGTGGTTGAGGAGGTAGTGGTGAGAGGCAGTGGTGAGTAAACAAGATTAAATGAAGGTTGGGAGGGGGAGTTTGTAAACAAACCAGTTGTTATTATTTGCTATTACCAGCCACAACCTTTGACTGAGATTCTGTTCACTACTTGAAGCTGACTGGGATGATCTAATGCAGATAGCATTACAAACTCCGTTTCTCTTATACTAACACGTCTGAAGAGGAGGAAAGAATGGGAAGATGTTTTCACAGCTGGCGAGAATGCTCGCCACCACCATCTTTCAGCCACCACATTCGTAATGACATACATATTTATGGGGGGTATTTTTACTTTTTAATGCCTAGTTCTATTGCTACAATATTTATGTAAACTTGCTATCTGGCATTTATAAATGGAAAAATGGAGTTCTGCTTTCGGCAAAGTCTGCTTTCCAGCAGTAGCCTGGAACCTAACCTGCCATATAAGTGGGCCCTACTGTATATATTTGCACAAAACACTGGTATAGTTACCACTGCTGTACTGTTGACTTCCACTATTCATTATAGTTTGAGCTATTGTTATATTATTCCCAGGTAATTTTTTGTGATTGTTCATATCTGTATTAACCCTTTCAGGGCCCGTCCCTAGTTCTACCTCTTTGAACCGGGGGTCCAAACCGGGGGAATTTTCGTCAAATTCTGACCTAAAAAGGGGTGGCTGGTAGCCCTACACCCTAAGAGAATGGGTTGCGTGGTCGTGTGTGCATAACAAAATCTTGGCACCTGCATGGCATTGTGGAATGCCCCCGGGGGCTTTGTTCCCCCTGCCTTGGGAAAAGGCACTCTTACTCTAAGCAAATTGGGACTCTCCTCTTCCTACAATGGTTCTAACACTGAAGTGGATCTGAAGAGGGAATTCTATGGTTTTGATCAATTTGTGGCTGAAAGCAATGATCAGGATATAAATAATGCCAAAAAACTGTGGAACCCTCCCAAACCCTTTTACCTCGGTCCCGGTGAGTCTCAATCATGTTCAGTTGCACCTCATCCAAAAAAAAACTAATATTTTTGCCTGGCCAGGCCTCAGACTTGAGTAATGGTGATGATAGTGAGTGGACTTTGATTTTATTGCTCTGATGACCATTCAAGTAGTGATAGTGATGAATCATATTCACCAGTGAAACGTCAGTATATACGCTGCCGCATGTTGGGTAGTGTACCATATGCAATTCCAGGGAGGTACATCCCCGGGGTACATCCGTGGCCTACACCTGGACTAGACAGTGAAAGTGAGGATGATGTGGCTACACTTGGTATGGATAGACCACAGACATCATAAAAAGTTGGTAATGGTCATGATAGTGGTGGTGGTGCCACGGGCCAGCATGATCGCCAGCCCAGGCTGGGACCGCCGCTGACTCATATCCAAGTGGGCTTCATCACACACCACACCACACACACCACAACCAGCTTATAAAGTCCAACAGCAAACCGCATCTGGGATTGGCAGCAAAATCCCAATTTTTTCCCAATCCCCCTCGTTTTATGACACTCAGTGGGAAACACCAACTTTTCCTCAGAAACACTGCAAGTAAACTGGAATTCTTTGAACTATTTAACAGTTTTTTATGGAAAATATTGTAGGAAAGTAACAAGTATTTTAGTACACCATGGCAAATCGATCATATCCACAGTCAAGACTACACAGGTGGAAAGAAAACTGTGGCTGAAATATATTTTTTTTTTGAACAATAAACTTATGCCTCATGTCTATAAGCATAATATAAAAACATACTGTCCACAGATTGGCCCAATTTTTTGACCTTCCCGTGAAATCATCCCCGTGAACAATTCATTTTTCTGTTATGTATGTGCACTTCTGACAAAACCAGGCTGACAGAAATGACAGGTTATCAAAATAGAAATGTTTTGAATCTGAAACAAAGTTCAACATGAAATTTTATCCATTCAAATCTTGTAATTGAAAAGTCTTTGATTTTGTTCAAGGCAGACTGTCGTTCAAGAGTATATAAAACCGAGCAAGAGGAAACGCTGTAAAAACTCTTTGTACTCTGTGACTGTGATGGCCTGGTATTGGACATAATTTAATACACGGGAAGTAAAACATTGAAGATACCAGGATGTTTTGGGTATGTCAGTTTATGTAGTAGCAATGATGGCATATCTTGGTAGGCATACATTACAGTGGATCCCAGATTACAAAATTAATCCGTTCCAGAGGCTTATTAAAACCGATTTTAACTTACAGTAGAACGTCATTTAGCACGATATTTAAAGTTCCTGAAAAGTCGTTTTAAATAATTTTGTGTTAAAAAATTTAAAAAAAGAACAAAGGGGGAAAAAATAGGGTTACTTTCCCTGATCCCAAAAGCCAAACAAGTTTTTAGACCAACAGATCTTACAAAAATAAAAAGTGAATATGTAATTGTGTTCATTATCGTGATGTATTATGTTGTTTTTACTGTAAGACTACAAATGTAATAGAAATAATAGTATTTCCTTAAATTGTGGGTGTGGTGTTTGTGGATGATTGTGAAGGTGGAAGTTTGGGGCCCCTACTGGGCGGGAGGTGGATAGTAAAGTTCTTGAACTGAAGTCGATGGTTGAACGAGTGTCTAACTTTAAGTCAGTCAAGTCAGTCAGTAAGTCAGTCAGCAGTCATTAAGTCAGTCATTCGTCAGTCAAGCCATTCAGTAAGTCAGTCAAGTCATTCAGTCAGTCAGACCATTCAGTAAGTCAGTCAAGCCATTCAGTAAGTCAGTCAAGAATGAAACAGTATTATTATAATCAAATCAAAAGAAGCGCAAAACCCACAGGGTTATACAGGAAGCCATTCAGAAAACCCAGTCAAGTCATTCAGTAAGTCAGTCAAGTCATTCAGTAAGTCAGTCAAGTCATTCAGTAAGTCAGTCAAGTCATCAGTAAGTCAGTCAGTCATCATTAAGTCAGTCATTAAGTCAGTCAAGCCATTCGTAAGTCAGCCCAAGTCATTCAGTAAGTCAGTCAAATCATTCAGTAAGTCAGTCAAGTCATTCAGTAGTCAGTCAAGTCATTCAGTAATCAGCCCGTCATTCAGTCAGTCAAGTCATTCAGTCAGTCAAAGTCATTAGTCAGTCAAAGTCATTCAGTAGCCCAGTCAAGTCATTCAGTAGTCAGTCAAGTCATTCAGTATTTAGTCAAGTCATTCAGTAGTCAGTCCAAGTCATTCATAGTCAGTCAAGTCTTTCCCAGTCAGTCAAGTTAGTCAGTCAGTCATTCATCAGTCAGTCATTCAGTCATCAGTCATTCAGTCAAGTCAGTCAGTCGTCAAGTCATCAGTCAGTCGTCAAGTCATCCAGTCAAGTCATCAGTCAGTCATAAACATGTTTCATTTTTTTTAGTCAAGTAACATTCATTACGGCCGGGGTTAGTCTTGCCCTTCTTTGTTTCTTCATTAATTAAGTAAAACACAATTTCTCTTATTTTTATTCTTCACAAACACAGCGGCTTGTAGCCGGGATTCTTCCCCCGGTATAAATACGTCAGTGGGGGTCCGGGGGCCTTGGTGGTAGTAAGGGGTGGTGTCTGCTGAACCACAACGATAGTAACAAAAGGCTGTGAGAATGGTTTTGTTTTCCTTCCCACAAACTGTAAGTGTTTATTACTACAGATACATTACGAAATTATCATCAATATGTGTAGGGAACCTAGGATAACCCAAAAAAATAAGTGACAGTATTTCCCTTTACGCTTGGAGTTACTGGTTCTCTCCATTGCTATTTATTATAATGTATGTAACTGTACTCACCCAATTGTGGTTGCAGGGGGCGAGACTCAGCTCCTGGCCCTGTATCTAATAAGCAGTTTTTCGGAAGGAAAAACAAAATTTCCCCTTTTTCCCCAAGAATGAGATTCTTAGGGAGAAAAAACCATGCGCTCAAAATTTTCCCCCCCTGCCGAACCGTTTAATATCATCTTCCCTCGTGTAAAAATGATAATGTCAAATCTTAAATCGTGCTTTTTACCTTTTAAAGTGCCACATAATCCTGCTAAATGGGTTCACTGTAATTAAATCTATTTTCCCCATAAGAAATAATGGAAATTCAATTAATCCGTTTGAGACACCCAAAAATATTAAAATAAATATTGTTTTCCCCATTAATTACGAAAATGAGATATAAAGTACATAAAACAGTAATAACTTGAAATTCCTTTATTGAAGAGTTGATGATGTGTGGAGAAGATGGGAGTAAGGGAGGGAGGTAGTTGTAGTGTTTGAAGGGAATCCCTTTCCCTTAACTTCACCAGTCCTCTCTGGGTTAACCTTCTTTGTTTTTTAATGCCACTAGGACAGCTTGAGGTCACTGGACCCTGTTGTAAAAAAAAGTTCCAGGAGTTCTGTTGCTGCAATGTTTGGGTGTCCCCGCAACAGGGGGGTTTGTGTTTGTGGACAGGACAAGATAGTCCTTCAAAATGACATAATATAAACTCCAAAAAAAAATTTAAATCAGTCAAGAAATCTCCAGACCTGGGAATACTATCAAGATCGGTACTATGTTCCACAACCAGCTCTCCCTTTTCCCATATCACTCACTCATTTACCCTACTCACCTATGGAATCTGCTGGGGCTCAACTTCAATAAATCATCTCCCTTTCTTTAATAACACAACAAAAAGGGTGCAGTTAGAATGATAAAAATTCACACTCCAGACCATACTCCACCAATATTCAAAAATCCCAAACTTACTCACCATAAAGACATCCATACTTTTTGCTGTGCCTATTCATACATAGAAAAAAATAACAAAAAAGGCACAATACCTGACTGGAAAAATACACCCACACAACCCCCACATATAAAGAGGAGCTTCACGCGTTTGTTGTCTCTGTGTGTTAGTGTGACTTTTGGAAATAGTCCAAGTCAGCAAAACGTGTTGCTCCCTTTTTTTATATGTTGGGTTGTGTGTGTCATAGAACACTAAATGCAAATATAACCCACCACTAAACTTCTCCTTACCAACGTAACAGGACACCCCTAACACTAGACAGATTCCTCGTGTTCCTGTCCATCTAAACACTTAAAAACTCAATGCACATAAAAGGCCCAAAATTTGGAATTCATTCCTGTGATTGCCAAAAACCCTGCCTGTACCTCAATTCAAAAAGCTGCTAAAAAACCACCTTCTCACCCAAACCTAAGTGCACAATATCTAACATATTTTATTTTTTTTAACACAATAAACTGATTCCCACCAAAGCAGGGGTGGCGAAAAAGAAAAACTCATCATCATTCCTCCATCACTGTCTTGCCAGAGGTGCTTTACACTACAGTTATAAAACTACATTAACACCCCTCCTTCAGAGTGAAAGGATTAATCACTTAAATGAAAAAACTTTATAAATATGCATCTGGCTAACCCGCCTATAACATTAACAAATAAAATAATTCCTCTTTTGTACTCTGTTAACTTACATAATTACCATATAACTGTATAAAATACAACTAATGGCCCCGGTTAAACAACACCCCAAAATGTGAAATTATTAAGTATATTGAAAGTGCTTGTGAAGTGTTTTTTTGGGGTCTGAAATAGACTAACCTAAATGCATTTTTCTTAAGGAATAAATTCGTTCAGTAATGGCACTTGAGCAGGCTTCTCCCAATGAATTTTTGTTAACGGTTTCCCCTGTAATTGTTTTAATTTTTTTTGATCGGGATTAAATTTAAATTTTCCATTGCTGCAATTAATAAATTATGATGTTCAACTTATTTAAATTTTAAAACCCAAATACACAATTTTCCTTTGTTAAATTATCACCAAAATTTTTTTAAATTTGGTCTACTGTTAATTAATCAAGTCTTACAATGCTCAGCAAAATAGGGCTTTGATTACACCTCATTTATCCCTCTTTGGTACAACATTGTATCATGTCTTAATATTATTATTATTATTATTTATCTATCTTTCATCTAATATGACATAATAAACAATAAATAAAAAGAAACATACTATACTCTAGAATGAATAAAATATCATTACGATGCGGGAACTGGTTTTTGTGGTGTTTGTTGTTGGGTGTATGAGGGCCACTAAAAGATCGCCTTAAATAGTGATGGCCACCAGACACAGGGGCGGTGTTTCAGTCACCCTATACCTAAAACGCAATGGAGGGGGTTTAAATTTCGTGTCGTCTTTCTATCGATTAAAAACCCCCCCTTTAGGGTCCGTGCCGTAGTTCGCTTTGAGTTCAGGGTCCAACCGTAGTTCCGTCATAGGGTCAAAACTCACTCAGATAAACTTTAAGCGGCAAATTTAGCTAGAATGAAGATACATCTATGTGGTATGTGCACCCATAAAACAAATCCCGCACCACAGTGCATAATGAGAAGAAAAAAAAAAGGCTTGCAATTTTTGATTAAAATAAAAAACTTTGCAGTGTTTTTTTATATACAATGGACCTATTGAACTTAATCCGTTCAGGCTAGTTCACAAATGTTGAGTGGCTTAAATTTTCCATAAAAATGGTACAATTAATCCGTTCCTCTGTCAGGGGCATGACAAAATAGTACTTCACTGTAAGCTTTATCAACTCAATACTAAAAATTTTTCTATCACAATTCATCTAATAGGACAAATAAACAATATAAATAACATAAAAAACCCGTTACACTCTAGAATAATAAAATATGTCATCGAATGTGATGGCTGGAAGAGTGGGGCATTCTCCTGCAGCTGTGAAAACATCTTCCCATTTCTTTCCTCCTTCAGGCTTTTTAGTATAAAAAAACGAGTTTGTAATGCTATCTGCATTAGATACTTCAGTCAGCTTAAGGGGTGAACAGAAATCATCGTGTCGGGGTGGTTTAAAAGCAGCAACAACTGGTTTTTTTACAAAACTCGAACCTTCATTTAATCTGTTACTCACCACTGCCTCTACCACCACTGCCTCTACCACCACTGCCTCTACCACTGCCTCTACCACCACTGCCTCTACCACCACTGCCTCTACCACCACTGCCTCTCCCACTGCCTCCACCACCTGCCTCTCTGCCTTAACCACCTGCCTTTCTCCACTGCCTCTACCACCACTGCCTCTGCCACCACGCCTCTCACCACTGCCTCTACCACCACTGTCTCCACCACCACCACTCTGCCACTGCTGCCTCTACCACCACTGCCTCTACCACCACTGCCTCTACCACCTGCCTCTGCCACCACTGCCTCTACCCTGCACTCTACCACTGCCTCTACTACCACTGCCTCTACCACTGCCTCTACCCTGCCTCACCACTGCCTCACACTTAATAGACAAACTCCAAACAATTATAATTAAGTGCGAAATGTCTGCATGAGAGTGCAGGGTAATGTTCTCTCGAGTGTAAACAATGCGGGACTGGCTCTCCAAGCGCCTGGGACAGGTGATGGACGCACTTGTTGAATCGTGATATTTTGTTTGCATGGCGTATCGATTTTCTTGTTCTAATAGCTATTGTAATTTCTGTTGCAGCACGTTCCAAATAGCGGGGGTCCACTAGCCTTTGTATGAAGAAACACTTTACAATTTCTTGGTCTCATTTGATAGAATGGAAGATATATTACAGATAGAGATGATTTGATTGGTTTAGTACTGCAAATGACGAAACTGAGCTCAAAATAGCAGTATTAATTTTTTACTTCAGAGTAAACAAATGACCTCACATGTCTGTATCGACGGCTGGTGGGTCTAATATACGTTCACAAATGTGGTGATATTATTTAATACAATTATTACAATATTGCATAGTAAAATCTTCATTTTGGTTTGAATAAGAATTCATTATGTGAATAAAAAATAAAAAATGGAATTTATTTGTAAAACTGAAAACATATTTAATGAGCAGAGGAAATGTTAGTTTAATGCCAGGAATGCCTGCATTGTTTATTATGCACCCTATTTTGAAATTGGAATACAGTAGATCGTCATTTAGCACGGTAGTTACGAAAATGTCGTGTTAGATAATTTGTGTTAGATAATTAAAAGAACTTATGGGAAAAATAGGTTACGTTCCTATTAGTCCCCAAAAAACCAAACAAGTTTTTAGACCATCAGATCTTACAAAAATAAAAGTGAATATATAATTGTAGTTTCATTATCATGATGTATTATGTTGTTTTTCTGCTTAAGACTACAAATGTAACAGGGAATAATGATACGTATTTGCAGCCATTGTGGGTGCTGGTGTTTGTGGATGATTATGAAGAGAGTGGAGTTATGCTGTGGCCCTACTGAGCTGAGGTGGATAGTAGAGGTTCTGGAACTGAAGTCGATGGTTGTATTGAGTGTCTAACTTTAAGTCATTCAGTAAGTCAGTCAAGTCATTCCGTAAGTCAGTCAAGTCATTCCATTAAGTCAGTCAAGATAATTTCGTAAGTCAGTCAAGTCATTCCAGTAAGTCAGTCAAGTCATTCGTAAGTCAGTCAAGTCATTCCGTGCGTCAGTCAGTCATTCCGTAAGTCAGTCAAGTCATTCCGTAAGTCAGTCAAGTCATTCAGTAAGTCAGTCAAGTCATTCAGTAAGTCAAGTCAGTCATTCCAGTAAGTCAGTCAGATCATTTCAGTAAGTCAGTCAAGTCATTCAGTAAGTCAGTCAAGTCATTCAATCAGTCAGTCAAGTCATTCAGTAAGTCAGTCCGTCATTCAGTAAGTCAGTCAGGATCATTCAGTAAGTCAGTCAAGTCATTCAGTAAGTCAGTCCAAGTCATTCAGTAAGTCAGTCAAGTCATTCAGTAAGTCAAGTCAAGTCAAGTCAAACTTATGTTTGCCTCTTTTTATGTGTGCAAAGTAGCTTCATTCTGACCACGGGTTATGTCTTGTCTAATATCTTTGTTTTTCTTCGTTAATTCTAAGACTTAAATGCTTATAAGCATAGTCGACCCCAAAGGGTTAAGAAGTGAGGATAAGTCAGAACTAACTGGTTTCCTAAATCCATAATGCAACAGCTAGGTTCCTTACCCTCATCTTATTATTGTTCACTTATATGCTACAACACACACATGGCGTAACAATCCCCTGCTCATCCTAAATCCTCCTTGTTCCTTTGCAATCCTACTTTGTGCTATCCCTAATGCTTTCAATAACGTCTATCACAAGCCTTGCAGTTACACACAAGAGGATAAATCATTTTGCAGAAAGAGCTTTTCTAATGCAGCAACTAGATTGTTTAACAGGTTACCAGTGTCTGTTCTGAAGATCAGGAATCTGTTCATGCTTTTTAATCAGTTGAAAGCACATCGCCTCTAAAGCTTATAATCCTGATAATCATACTGTCATTGTTGAAAATAAACTTGGTATTTCTTCTTCATCAATTTTGTTTCTTTTTTGGCTTTATGTACAAGTGCTTGTAAATTTTTTTAAAGAACAGTCACCCCAAGAAAAAAAAAATTCCAAATTATTATTACCCTAGTTCTTGCTCTATCTTCCGTAAAATTTTTCCCCCTTTTAAAAAAAAAACTATGCATGCCCCCCACTGCTTAGGAAAAGCCCCCCTTTTTTATGCATGTACTGAATAAATACACCAAAAAAACTTTTTTGACAGGGTTCGCATCAGTCTCATGTGACCCCACTGCCCCTATCCACTTATATTCAACTTTACTGTACCTGTGTTTCCCTTTTCACTAACCCCCACGTTCCTTCTTAATCCTACCAATCTTTATGTTGCTTATTATTTAGGGTTGTGCCAAAGAATCAATACTGATGGATATAGGCTAATTTTGATGGTTTGGTATGGGGGAAAAATTTTTTTGGGATCGTCCCATCCAATTCTTATTGCTGTCTTCCATTTTTTTGCATAACATAATCTACATAAAATTCCATCATCTATCACTCCACTTACTCAACTTTCCCTATTTCCCCCCAGTTTGTAAACAGAATCAAATGTCCCATTTTAAAATAACGCTAAATGGATCACCCATCACAAGACTCAAGGGGAAAATTTAAGGGGAAAAAATTTTTAGAGCCTCAAATTTCAAAACACAAAAACAAATTTCCAAGAAAAAAAACACCCCCCCTATTAAAAATACGCTTTTTTTTGTGCCCCCAAAAAGCCCCCCTTTCTATGTATCATTTTTTTTTATCTACCCTTATCTCACCTATGGAATTTGTGCATGGGGATCAACAACATTAAATCACCCTCTCTCCTACCCTTTCTACTTTTCTTACTAAGCCACTGTGTGGCCTTTCCCCCAATAAAATCCCCCAAAAGTTGCATATGTGTCTAATTTATAACATTAAATCCCCTTTTGCCCCTCCTTTAAAAAAGGCTGCAGTCAGAATGATGAAAAATTTCCCCCTTTTAGACGCATACTCCCCCAAAAATTTTTGAAAGTCTAAAAATACTGTTTAAAAAAATTCCCCTTAATCGGGGCCCACAAAACATAGAACTCCCCTAAAAAATTTTAAAACCCCCGCTCAAAATTCTCCTCAAAATTTTTAAAAGGACCCAACCATAACACAAGACAAAGATCATTTTTTTATATCCCCCCCCTTTTCCCCCGTTAAAAACTCTATTAAATAAAAAAGGGCCCCCAAAAACTGATTCATTACCAAAAAATAATTTAAAAAAACCTTTTAACATAAAATTTTAAAACTTTAAAAACCACCTCTCCCCCCAAACAAAACCCTTAAACTACATTCAACAATTCAGTTTTATTTACCCATAATATAATTGCAATTTTTACTATTGATATAACCATCTTAAAACACTTTTGTCAAAATTAAAATCCTCGATTGTAATTTGAAAAAATTATCTATAAACATAAACTATGTTTAATTATAAAAAAAATTTAATTTGTCTAGTATTAAGTAGTCTTTTAAAAAATTAAGTCGCCCATAATCCATGGCATGATAGTGGCCTTTTGCACTTCAATTCTATTTTAAAACAAAATCTCAATATAAACTTGCAATGAAAAAAAAAATATTTTAATTATTATTAAAATTTTGGGCCCCCGGGGAATCATTTTGAATATGTTATACAGTTTTTTTTTTAAAATCAAAAACAAGGCATTTGAGCAAAAACCCCTCCTTAAAACCCATTTAAGGACATATTTTTTTTTTATCATCAAAATTAAAAATTATTTTTTAGAAAATTTTTAAAAGGAAATTTTTAAAATTTTCCAAAACATTTTAAAAATTTTTTTTGGCAAAATGTTTTCTCTATAAAACCTCTTTTTCCAAAAAGGAAATTTTTCCAAAATTTTAATGTCATCCCCCCGCATTGGTTAAAGGCCCCAAAAAGGGGAAAAAAAAAATTTTTTAACACTTGGCCATCTCCACCAAGGTGGGAAATTTAAAAAAAAAAAAAGGTAACACTCACTCCAGCATCTTCCCCGAAGCAATCAACATTACAGCTAGATACCCCTAAAAATGTATCCCATCTCTCCTTCAAATGCAGACACTGTACTTTACCTCCAGGGCTCCCAAATCTCACTCGTTTCCCCCGAATCCCTCTTAAAAATTTTTTGCTATTTTCCCAAATGTTAACCGAACCATCTGCCTCTCTCTTTCTAAATGCTCACAAACATTTTCTGAATGCCCAAAATTTCACATACAAAACTCATTTTTCCCCCCAAACCCTTTCCCCCAGGATATTTTTTCCCCTTCCCCCCACTACAATTTATACAACTGTAAAATCACCCCATTTTTCCCCCCAAATTAAAACCCCCCTCCTTTCCCCCCTGAATAATACTTTTAGTAAATATTTTTAATCTCAAACTACAAATTATCTGCAAACATTTTTTATCCCCACAACCCAAAAAATGACATTTCCACTGGAAATAGGAATAGGGTATAGGAATGTGTTGCTTTAAAAATTTTTTAAAAAATTTTAAATTAAATTTTTGGGGTTTTTTTTTTTCTCTTTTATTCCTGAATCCCCAAAAACCCCCTTTATTCTGGTTGCTCTTTGTATCTTACAACCCCCAAAAATTTAAACATTATTTTAGTTTACTTGGTCTTTCCAGTAAGCAGGGTAAAAGTTAAAAAAAAAAACTCTATGATGAAAAAAGGGGGGGTGATAATGAAAAAACCGAAAGGGAAAAAATGGGGTACTATAATTATGGGTATACAACTAACATCCCAAAAAAAAAAAGCAGATGATAACATAGGTTAAATGATGGCCTGAGAAAAAAAAGACTAAAAGATTAACTTTAGAGGGGTTTTCCTGGGGGCTTTTTTTTCATGGGCCTCCCCGGTTAAAAAACTGGGGGAAAAATGGCATCAAAAAATTGACAGAAAAAAAGGAAATCATTTAATTTTCAGGACCCTCCCAGTCCCAAAAAGGTATTATTAATCTATGCTGGTGGGGGGGATACAGTTATCATGGAAATGCCTGGGCCCCCAAAGGGAGGGGTTATTAATCTATTTGGAGCAGGTGGAAAGAGGGCAAAAAATATTTTTTAGAACAGCTGAGGTTTATGCGGCAAGAATGGGGGGTTTTTTGACAACATTTTCCTTTTCCCCCTTTTTGGCCAACTGGGCGCCGACGGGCCCCTGAGACCTGTGAAAAAACACAATGCCCACACTAAAAACTTTTAATTTTAAAAACATACATACAAAAAAATTTTTTAAATTATAAATATACATGTGGAGACATCCCCCATGCACACACGGGAAAAAATTTTTAAAAAAATAAA
>WNWK01032947.1:0-21528 GCA_009830355.1 Cherax destructor
GTGGTGTAGTTTGCCGGGAATCTGGATTATCTGGAGGCACCCTGCTTCCTTCCCGGATTTAGGGAGAGGTGGGCGGGGTGTCCTGCAGGTGAAAGGTGTATCTCCAGAGGCTGCCTGTCGGTTCTGGGAGGTGGTAGCTGAAGGAGGTATGCTTTGTCGTGGGTTTCCGACCGCCCTTTCTTCTGTCCACCGAGGTGGCTCGGTAGATGTGAGGATAGCTGAGGTTGCTATCGCAGAGCGCTGGTTTACTGACATGAAGGGTAGGGTATGGCACAGGTTTCACGCTGCATCTGCACTGCTCACGGTCTTGAGCTCCTCTCGGATGAGAGAGGGAACTTATGGCCCTTTCATGCCTTCTAGTGACTGTTCCTCCACTGTCCCTCTTTTTTCTTTCCTTTCTTTTTTTTCTTAAAAATAATAATAAGAAAGAAGTACCATCATCATGGAGTCTTTGTTCCGTGATAACCCTCCTCCTCCCAGGCCCCTTTTCGTTACTGCATCCTGTTCTGACCTGGCTTCGTTATTGGACCATTCTTCAGACTTTTCCCATACCCCTGTACCTTGTGCTGGTGACACGTCGTCACGTGATCCAGGTACTGAGACTCCCCTTAGGAGGTTCTGACGGTTCATGTCTGTTCTCCCCTACTGCCGTGCCCCAAACCTCTCCTACCTATGACTACTTCTCGCTCTCTTTTTCTTGATCACTTCCAGTCGCATGCTCATGCCGTCGCTGTTTATACAGATGGTTCTAAATCTTCTGGCGTTGTTGGGTTCACGGCGGTGTTCCCTTACGATGTTGTCAGAAGTCACCTGTTGGACTCGGCTAGTATTTTTACTGCCGAATTGTATGTCATCCTCATAACACTTCTCCATATTACATATGTTTCCTTCGATGCTTGTGATTATTTCAGATTCCCTCAGCACTTTACAAGCCATTAAACAATTTGATTCCTCGTCCATTGGTCTTCGTATTCAACTATGGTTGCACTGTGTGGCTAGCAAAAACAAGGATGTCGTTTTCTGTTGGGTCCCTGGACACGTTGATGTGCAGGGCAATGATCAGGCGGATGCTGCTGTGCGGTCAGCGGTACATGATCTTCCAGTTTCCTATAGTGGTATTCCGTTCAGAGATTATTTTAGTCATCTCTGCCCGTCTTCACGGCCGTTGGCAACAACGGTGGTCGGACATGCACCATAACAAATTGCACTTCGAGAGACTGCGCTCTCCCGTCTCCACATTGGCCATACTCGCCTTACCCATGGGTATCTTATGGAACAACACTCTATTCCTCTCTGTGAGGTTTGTCGGGTCCCTATTTCGGTTCTTCACCTACTTGTGGATTGTCCGGTTTACCAGGGAGCTCACAGGGAGTCTGTGGAGACAAAGAACTTTGTCCATGGAAGTAAAGAAGGGAATGTATGAGAGTATAGTTATACCAACACTCTTATATGGGTGTGAAGCATGGGTGGTGAATGTTACAATGAGGAGAAGGCTGGAGGCAGTGGAGATGTCATGTCTGAGGTCAATGTGTGGTGTGAATATAATGCAGAGAATTCGGAGTTTTGAAATTAGGAGGAGGTGAGGAGGGGTTGTTGAGGTGGTTTGGACATGTAGAGAGAATGGAACGAGACAGAATGACTTCGAGAGTGTATAAATCTACAGTGGAGGGAATGCTGGAGGGAGGGGTTAAAGGAGGTTTTGTGTGCGAGGGGCTTGGACTTCCAGCAAGCATGTGTGAGCGTATTTGATAAGAGTGAATGGAGACAAATGGTTTTTAATACTTGACGTGCTGTTGGAGTGTGAGCAAAGTAACATTTATGAAGGGATTCAGGGAAACCAGCAGGCCGGACTTGAGTCCTGGAGATGGGAAGTATAGTGTCTGCACTCTGAAGGAGGGGTGTTAATGTTGCAGTTTTATAACTGTAGTGTAAAGCACCCCTTTGGCAAGACAGTGATGGAGTGAATGATGATGAAAGTTTTTCTTTTTCGGGCCACCCTGCCTTGGTGGGAATCGGCCGATGTGTTAATAAATATATATATATATATATATATATATATATATATATATATATATATATATATATATATATATATATATATATATATATAATGTCCGAATACGTAAAATTGGTCAATTAACAAGAATTCATTTAAAATAAAGTCCTTGCTAAAAAATTCTTACACGTTTAAAGATATATTTTTTAATTTATGTACCAAAAGAACATTAGAAAACTTACTTAACCTTACTATAACAAGCGCAATTTAATTTAGACTAATCCAACTAAATATATTTTGGGTAAGTTTACAAAAATTTAATAATAAACAGACACAATGAAATAAAAAAAATTCGTTAGTTTCAAAATATTTATTGAATACACAAATTTTCGCTTGCCTTATTCGGCAAGAAGAGCGTTGCTATTTAAGCGACAACCGCAAGTTTTACCTATAATCAGGGTCTCAGGATTGTGTTCATCAAAAATATTCATATTTTGGTATTAGTATACCTTCTAAGTTATTCAATAACAAAGGAATAAGAGATCCTTATACATAGCGAGGTAACATTGTTATTGTGAAGTTTAGCCTCCCTAGAGTTTCATCAGTCCAATACAGAGACAGAATCAGAGAGTTATAGTGTTGGTGGGTTGCAGTGTTGGTGGGTTGCAGTGTTGGTGGGTTGCAGTGTTGGTGGGTTGCAGTGTTGGTGGGTTGCAGTGTTGGTGGGTTGCAGTGTTGGTGGGGTGCAGTGTTGGTGGGGTGCAGTAAATGTTTAAAAGCATCACCTGATGTAAGAACATAAGGAGGAACGCTGCAGTAGGCCTATTGGCCCATACTAGACAGGTGTATCTCGATCCCAAACCCACAAACAAAAATATCTGCCCAATCATTTTCACTGTTACGGTGTCTCGTAGCTCCATTGCTAGCTCACTCAGCTCACACACTGAGATCCGGGGGTCGTTCCCCGATACGGCTGGAAACAGGACGTGTTTCCTTAAGGCATCTGCTGTCCATGTTCACCTAGCAGCAAAATAGGTACATGGGTGTTAGTCGACTGGTGTGGGTCGCATCCTGGGGACAAAATTGACTTAATTTGGCCGAAATGCTCTGCATAACAAGGGGCTTTCTATATAGTAGTATGTCATTGATGTCAGTTAGGCCTGTATACCTTGTACATGTACTTGAAGAAATAAAGATATTATTATTATTATTAATTTCGACCCCTGCAACCACAAATAGGTGAGTACACACACACACACACACACACACACACACACACACACACACACACACACACACACACACACACACACACACACACACCCTGCCAAATGTAAAGTCATGAAGATCGGGAAGGGCAAAGAAGACCGCAGACAGAGTATAGTCTAGGTGGCCAAAGACTGCAAACCTCACTCAAGGAAAAAGATCTTGGGGTGAGTATAATACCGAGCACATCTCCTGAGGCACACATCAATCAGATAACTGCTGCAGCATACGGGCGGCTGGCAAACCTAAGAATAGCGTTCCAATACCTCACTAAGGAATCGTTCAAGACTCTGTACACCATATACGTCAGGCCCATACTGGAGTATGCAGCACCAGTTTGGAACCCACACCTGGTCAAGCACGTCAAGAAACTAGAGAAAGTGCAAAGGTTTGCAACAAGACTAGTCCCAGAGCTAAGGGGATTGTCCTACGAAGAAAGGTTAAGGGAAATCGGCCTGACGACACTAGAGGACAGGAGGGTTAGGGGAGACATGATAACGATATATAAAATACTGCGAGGAATAGATAAGGTGGACAGAGACAAGATGTTCCAGAGAAGGGACACAGAAACAAGGGGTCACAGTTGGAAGTTGAAGACTCCTATGAGTCAAAGGGATGTTACGAAGTATTTCTTCAGTCACAGAGTTGTCAGGAAGTGGAATAGCTTAGAAAGTGACGTAGTGGAGGCAGGAACCATACATAGTTTTAAGACGAGGTTTGATAAAGCTCATGGAGCAGGGAGAGAGAGGACCTAGTAGCAATCAGTGAAGGGGCGGGGCCAGGAGCTATGACTCGACCCCTGCAACCACAAATAGGTGAGTACAAATAGGGGAGTACAAGGGATAGACTCAGAAGTGTCCCTGTTTGCAGACGATGTGAAGTTAATGAGAAGAATCAAATCAGATGAGGATCAGGCAGGACTACAAAGAGACCTGGACAGGCTGGACACGTGGTCCAGCAACTGGCTACTCGAATTTAACCCCGCCAAATGCAATGTCATGAAGATCGGGGAAGGGCAAAGAAGACCGCAGACAGAGTATAGGCTAGGTGGCTAAAGTCTGCAAACCTCACTCAAGGAGAAAGATCTTGGGGTAAGTATAATACCGAGCACGTCTCCGGAAGCACACATCAACCAGATAACTGCTGCAGCATATGGGCGCCTGGCAAACCTGAGAATAGCGTTCCGATACCTCAGTAAGGAATCGTTGAAGTCACTGAACACCGTGTACGTCCGACCCATACTGGTGTATGCAGTACCAGTTTGGAACCCACACCAGGTCAAACACGTCAAGAAATTAGAGAAAATATCAAAGGTTTGCAACAATGCTAGTACCAAAGCTAAGGGGAATGTCCTACGAAGAGAGGTTAAGGGAAATCGGTCTGACAACACTGGAGTACAGGAAGGTTAGGGGAGACATGATAACGACATACAAAATACTGCGAGGAATATATAAGGTGGACAGAGGATGTTTCAGAGAGGGGACAGAGAAACAAGGGGTCACAATTGGAAGTTGAAGACTCAGATGAGTCAAAGGGATGTTAGGAAGTATTTCTTCAGTCACAGAGTTGTCAGGAAGTGGGATAGTCTAGCAAGTGATGTAATGGAGGCAGGAACCATACATAGCTTTAAGACGAGGTATGATAAAGCTCATGGAGCAGGGAGAGAGAGGACATAGTAACGATCAGTGAAGAGGCGGGTCCAGGAGCTGAGTCTCGACCCCTGCAACCACAATTAGGTGAGTACAAGCACGCGCGCGCACGTATATACAAATCGACGATTCGGGTATACATGTGTATACACGAGGTCACTACTGACCTTCCTATGAAGAAATTTAGTAGTCAGGGTATGGGAATAAAGATGTGACTTTCAAACACGCTTATTTTTAGTTTCTCAAGAAAAAATAAATTAACTCAAGGCACTCAAGATGTCTAACAACTGTTGCTGGCATTCTCCAAATGCCCAGAAATTGTAGAACACCCATCAGAACGCTCAGAACTGCGACAGTCTAAACTTTCTTCTAAGTAACATTCATCAACATTAAAAGTTGGAGCTGACAACACGATCATTCTACATACGGTAAACCAGCGATGGAAATTTCATGCTGGCCGAAAAGAAAACTTTGGAGGAAGAAAAAGCAAAACAATGTTCCAACCACCTCCACAGGTTCTCCCTCTCAGAGGTTACCTAATAACATTGTGAGCCTCTGACCCTGTGGCAGGGGTAACATGAGACGAGAGGGGCCCCTCAGTGTTGCGGATGTTGCTTGCACAATCTCTCTCCTCATGTTAAACACTCCATGTTTTTTGGTTTACTGTTAGATGAATAGATTACGATTATCATATAGTCATACCGTGCCAGGAAAATGCGAGGCAATCAGATTCAAACCAGGAAAAGAGAGAGTAGTTCCAATTCTTTGGATGAAGTCCTTCACCGACTAACAGCATATTAGGGGCTTTTGGCATGTACATCTCATCAATAACTATGTATCTTGTCTACCCAACCATGTATCACTGTACCATGTCTTAATAAAGTATTATTATTATTATTATTATTATTAACTGCCAAGCAGAGTTACTGAAGCTGTAAACAGTAGATACAGAATGAGTGGGAAGGACTTGCCTAGCATGTGCCAATAAGCTTACTGCAATGTTTCTCTCTTCTTATGCTCTTATGTGTAGCCAGTAACGAATGTATTTGTAGGAATGCAGGAACCACTTTCATTAACAAGTTTCAGCACACCGGTTGTCTATGTTCACCCATCAGTAAAATGGGTACCTGGGTGTTAGTCGATTGGTGTGGGTCGTATCCTGGGACAAAAGTGACCTAATTTGCCCGAAATGCTCTACATAACAAGGGGGTTTCTATATAGTAGTATGTCATTGATGTCAGCTAGGCCTGTATACCTTGTACATGTACTGTAGTAAACAAAGATATTATTATGCAGACGTGTGATAGCCCCAGTTAGTGGAATTAACAAAGAACTGTCCGATTTGTTTTAAGAATTTTTAGCCAATTTGAGCTCCCGTACTATCTGGGCCAAGCATGGAGAAAACATGGTCTAGAGTGCTTATAGACTATGCAGGCCCAGCGGAGTGAAAATATATTTTAGTAATTGTGAATTCACTTTCAAAATTCTTGGAACTGTTGAACGATCTTCTAAGAATTCTGGCTGAGTATTTCAATGAGTGAATAATGGAAAATTGGAACCTACACAATCCAAAACAAGTCCAAACTTTCCTATCAGTAAGATTCACCAGCTTTTAATGTTTAAGGCCGATCAGAAGAGATATTTTCCAGTTATTTCATAGAAGGCAATTTGTTTAATAATAAAATAAGCAAATTAAAAGTTACACCACCCAAAATCAGGGAAAACTTCATTTGAGAAAAACACATCACTAAAAGTTTGAAGTCAACCAGAAGATGCCTTTTCCAATTATTGTACAGAATCCAGAAATTAAAGTTTACTAACTACATCTGTAAACACATTTGTAAACAACCTAAACCTGAAAACATTCTAACTAGGATACATTAGCATTGGAAAAGTTAAACCTGAACATGCCAATTATTTCTAGAACTTTCCTTTATTTATAGATCATCAGAGTTGAAAGTTAAGATAAGATTTTGCCCGTATTTTTAACCCCGGAGAGTTAGCCACCCAGGATAACCCTAGAAAGTCAGTGCGTCATCAAGGGACTGTCTGTCTTATTTCCCTTGGGGTTCTTCAATCTCTAAGGCTGAATAAACACTTCCTAACATGAATATGACTCATCTGAGTTGTTAACTTCCAGCTGTGTCTTCTTGTTCATGTGTCCCATCTCTGAAACTTTCTAGCCCTCTCCACCTCGTCAATTACTCTCAGTATTTTATACGTCGTTATCATGTCAGGAACAGGTTGTGTTCCTTTAACCTCTCCTTGTAGGACATACCCCATGGCACCGGAACTACTTTTGTTGCAAACTTTTGCACTTTCTCCAATTCCTTAACGTGTTCGACCAGGTGTGGTTCCATACTCTGGTGTTGCATACTTCAGTATGGACCTGACGTACACGGTGTACAGTGTCGTGAATGACTCCTCACTTAGATGTCGGAACGCTATTCTTAGGTTTGCCAGGCGCCCATATGCTGCAGCGGTTATTTGATTGATGTGCGTCTCAGGAGATGTACTATGTATGATGCTCACCCAAAGCTCCTTTTACTTGAGTAAAGTCGGTACCTGACCAGCCGGGCTGTGGTTCGTATGTTGGATTGCGTGCGGCCAGCAGTAACAGCCTGGTTGATCAGGCCCTGATCCACCATGAGGCCTGATCCCAGACCGGGCCGCGGGGGCGTTGATCCCCGGAACTCTCTCCAGGTATACTCAAGGTATGACAGCCCTAGGCTGTATTCCGTCTTAGGTCTTCTTTGTCCTTCCCTAAACTTCATGACTTAGCATTTGGTGAGTTTAAACTCCAGGAGCTTTTTGTTGGATCAGGCTTGCAGCCTGTACAGATCTTGTAGTCTTACCTAATCCTCATCCGCTTGTATTCTCCTCATTAGTTTTACATCATGTGCAAACAGGGACACCTCTAAATCCATCCCTTCCGTCATGTCATTCACATTTTCAAGGAATAGCACCGGACCTAGGACTGACCCTTGTGGAACCCCACTCGACACATGCGTCCATTCTACCACCTCGTCATTGGGGGAATGTTGCCTCTCCTGCCGAGTCTTTTGCTTTCATAGGGAGTGATTTTAGTGTGATTTTTCAAGTGTATATTATCATGTATCTCTCTCGCCTGCATTCCAGGGAATACAAATCAAGGGATTTCAACCATTCCCAGTAATTTAGGTGCTTTATCGTACTTATGTGTGCCGTGAAAGTTTTGTACACTCTCCAGGTCAGCAATTTCGCCTGCCTTGAAGGGGACAGTTATTGTACAGCAGTATTCCAGCCTAGAGAGTAGCGATTTGAAGAGAATCATCATGGGCTTTGCGTCCCTAGTTTTGAAGGTTCTCATTATCAATCCTATCATTTTCCTGGCAGATGTGGTAGATACATTGTTGTGGTCTTTGAAGGTGAGATCCTCTGACACTATCACTCCCAGGTCTTTCACATTACTTTTTCGCTCTATCATATGGTTAGAATTTGTTGTATATCCTTATAAAGGTTTTATTTCTTGAAGTTTTCCATATCTGAGAAGTTGAAATTTCTCTTCACTGAACTTCATATTGGTTTGAGTGACCCATTTGAAGATTTGGTTGATGTCCGCTTGCAGTCTTGCGGTGTCTTCAATGGAGGACACTGTCTTGGCAATACGGGTGTCATCTGCAAAGGAAGACACGGAGCTGTGGATAACATCTCTGTCGACGTCAGATATGATAATGAGGAATAGGATGGGAGCGAGTACTGTGTCTTGTGGTACAGAGCTTTTCTGTTTACTATTACACTTTGTGTTCTATTTGTTAGGAAGTTATAGATTCATCTACCAACTTTTCCTGTTATTCCTTTATCACGCATTTTGTGCGCTATTACACCATGGTCACACTTGTCGAAGGCTTTTGCAAAGTTTATGTATACTACATCTGCATTTTGTTTATTCTCTAAAGCATCCAGGACCTTGTCATAGTGGTCCAGTAGCTGGGACAGGCAGGAGCGACCTGCTCTAAACCCATGTTGCCTTGGGTTGGGTAACTGATGGGTATCTAGGTGGTTGGCGTTCTTGCTTCTTAGAACCCTTTCAAAGAATTTTATGATATGGGATGTTAGTGCTATCGGTCTGTATTCTTTGCAATTGCTTTACTGCCACCTTTGTGGAGTGGGGCTATGTCTGTTGATTTTAGTGAGTGTGGGATGACCCCCGTGTCCATACTCCCTCTCCATGGAAAGCTGAAGGCACGTGACAGGGGCTTCTTGCAGTTCTTGATGAACACGGAGTTCCATGCGTCTGGGCCTGGGGCAGAGTGCATGGGCATGTCATTTATTGACTTTTCAAAGTCTTGTGGTGTTACAATAAAATCAGAGATTTTTGAGATGACCAAATTTTGGGTCACGGTCATAAAGAATTCGTTTAGATTGCCGTCCCTTAGTCTGGGCAGTGGCTCGCTGAACACTGAGTCCTATTGGGACTTTAGTATCTCACTCATTTCTTTGCTGTCATCTGTGTATGTCCCATCTTCCCTAAGCAGGGGTCCAATACTGGATGTTGTTTTACCCTTAGATTTGGCATAAGAGAAGTATTTTGTTTTTGTTTTTTCGATTTCCTTTATAGCTCTTAATTCTTACTGAGATTCTTGTCTCCTGTAACATTTCTTAAGCTTAAGTTCAATATTTGCAATTTCTCTGACCAGTGCCTCTTCGTATTTCAGATATATTGGCCCCTCTCAGCAGCTCTGTGATTCTTCGAGCGTCTCTTTCTTTCTAGTTTACATTTTCTTTTTCTTAATGGAATGTGACTTGAGGAGACCTCAAGTGCCATATAGTTCAATTTTTCTAGGCAAAGGTTCGGATCCGTGTTGTTTAGGATATCTTCCCAGCTTGTTTCATTTAGGACATGGTTGACTTGTTCCCATTGTATGTTTTTGTTATTGAAGTTGAATTTTGTGAAGACAACCTCATGTCTGATCACATTTTGCTGGTCAGGAGCCCTGTGCATACATGTCTGTACCTCTATTATGTTGTGATCTGAGTGTATTGTCTTTGATATGATTATATTACGTATCAGATCGTCGTTGTTAGTGAAGATGAGGTCCAGCGTATTTTCTAGTCTTGTAGGCTCTAATATTTGCTGGTTTAAAGTGAATTTGGTGCAGAGATTTAATAGCTCGTGTGTGTGTGAGTTTTCATCAGAGCTTATTTCTGGGGTGATCTCTGCTAAAATATTATTTTAGCAAGATGTTTGGGGCAGGAGTTAGGAGATTTTCTAGACAGTGGTCAATTTTCAAATGCTGTTCCTGGAATTGCTGGAAGTTGCATCTGGAGGCTTGTATACAACCACAATGACAAGGATTTGGTTTTCAATCTTTACTGCCAAAACTTCAACTACATTATTTGAAGTGTTTAGTAGTTCTGAGCAGTAGTCTGCAAATTAATTTGGACAGGAGTAAATTTTGTGATTATCTAATGTCTCAGTCTCTGGCTTAATTAATAGTGTTTGGGTTCTTTTCTTTTCAGAAGAGTTTGTTATCGACTTAGGGCAACCATCCAGTTGTGGTGTTGCCCTGCGACTCTCGTCACTGCTACAACAGCTGTTGTTCTGTAAGGCTACTCCAGTAAGCATGGTCCGTGAGTGAATGTGGTTTTGCCAAATTCTCCCCTTCAGTTCATGGTTACTGATGAAATTCATGATGGATGTTACGTGTAGTAAGTGTGCAAGTTTTGTAGCTCTTAGAAAACATGCTGATTTGAGTATCAGACAGATTGCCAAATTTTGAGCCTAGCAAAGTCAACTGTTAGTCAGATTCTGAAAAGAGATGACGACACTGGTGACTGTGGAGCACTGAGTAGAGGAAGATATGGAAGAAAACACCTCATGATAACAGACTAGTTTGAAGGATCCCAAGAAAACCAGCAAAGATCAATAGAGAGATTTGGCTTCAGCTGGCGTGAATATTGATTCTTAAACTGTTCGATGAAGGCTCCTTCAAATTGGCAGAACTGCCAGAAAGCTGGTTCAACATTCATTTTCTGGTCAATGATATTGCACCGATTTTAGGGTAAGTTTGTGTTGCTGATTCTAAATATGTCGACTGTTTTTCTTGATTGGCTCTGGGTTTTAATAAATTTGGTATCCCATTGAAAAACATAAAAGATGTGAAAATATATTGATCAGGTGGAGGTAACTTACAAGTCACATTGAAATTATTTTTTAGATCATGCAAAAGTCAAATCATGTAATACATATTAGCACTTCATTCTATATAATAACTGATTAATATAGTAAGATAATTCATATGAAGACGTTGTGTGATTTTCTTCTATGTTGGTCATCAACACAGTTTTGTTGAGTGAGCAATTGCAAGATATGCATATTGGTTACCATTGTGCAATAAGACACATTTCAATCTTCTAATGGAGCTGTCTATAAACAGCCGCCAATCTCCTGGTCGATATCCAAGTCCCATTCAAAGAAGAAGTCCAGGGATGTTATTGTTGTATAGAAGTTCTTCATCTTGGCTGAAGTAAGGAAGAGAGTTCAACTTCTCGTTGTAGACTGTTCTTTTCTTTAGTCTAGATGCTAAAAGTTCAGATGCTTGCTTTGACAGACTGATGTAACGTATCATGTCATTGTGTTCTTCTTGGGAGAACTGCTGAGGTAATAAAATACTCACTTCATATTCACTTCCACTGTTATCACCTGTGTTACGTCCTAAACCCTGAGTTTCTTCAACATCTGATAATGGAAGGTCAGTGTTGTAAACACTGGTATGGTAACGTCTTCACTGGGTGGCACAGGTCTCCTTGCTGACTTCAGATCAGGATATTCCCACTTAACTTTCTTGTATCTACTGAAACCTTTCGTCGTGATGTGTTTTTGGTTCTCTCCACACCAAAGTCACACCGAAGTTTAAACTTTTCCTTTGCTTATTTTTCCACTGTCGTAAAAATTCAACACAGGTTTTGCAAAGCATATGGGGAGCCCAAGACTTGTCTTGTTCTCGAAGCGCCACTCCAAAATACCTAAGATTGATTTACAAAATGTGATTTTTCTTTGCCTTTGCAAAGAGTATTAGGCACAAATATAGTAAAAGGCATTAGGATTATTTAAACGGGCTCATCGTGAAGAAATTTCAATTTTTATTCAAACTATCTGAATATACAAGTCACTACATATGTTATGGCTCAGTTCCCTGTTAATTCAGGGAAAATATGCATTATCTCACAAACAAGAGTCAATTTGTGAAACCTACGACAGATGAATAAAGTTATATATTCAGATGAGGCGCAGTGAGTGGTAGTCAGACGGAGCAAAGGCGAACCTGTTTGGAATGGACACATTCAACAAGCGCCAAAACACCCACTTAATTTGATGTTGGGGAAGTTTTACTGCTAAAACCAATGGACGGTTTGCTATTGATAGGGAATGAGGAATAGTAGCGTCAGCAGCATCAGTACCAGTAGCGTCAGCAGCATCAGTACCAGTAGCGTCAGCAGCATCAGTACCAGTAGCGTCAGCAGCATCAGTACCAGTAGCGTCAGCAGCATCAGTACCAGTAGCGTCAGCAGCATCAGTACCAGTAGCGTCAGCAGCATCAGTACCAGTAGCGTCAGCAGCATCAGTACCAGTAGCGTCAGCAACATCAGTACCAGTAGCGTCAGCAACATCAGTAGCGTCAGTACCAGAAGCGTCAGTAGTATCAGTACCAGAAGCGTCAGTAGCATCAGTACCAGTAGCATCAGTACCAGTAGCGTCAGTAGCATCAGTACCAGAATCGTCAGTAGCACCAGTACCAGAATCGTCAGCAGCATCAGTACAAGTAGCGTCAGCAACATCAGTACCAGTAGCGTCAGCAACATCAGTACCAGTAGCGTCAGCAACATCAGTACCAGTAGCGTCAGTAGCATCAGTACCAGTAGCGTCAGTAGCATTAGTACCAGAATCGTCAGCAGCATCAGTACAAGTAGCGTCAGCAGCATCAGTACAAGTAGCGTCAGCAGCATCAGTACAAGTAGCGTCAGCAGCATCAGTACAAATAGCGTCAGCAGCATCAGTACCAGTAGCGTCAGCAGGGATCAGTACCAGTAGCGTCAGTAGCATCAGTACCAGTAGCGTCAGTAGCATCAGTACCAGTAGCGTCAGCAGCATCAGTACAAGTAGCGTCAGCAGCATCAGTACAAATAGCGTCAGCGAGCATCAGTACCAGTAGCGTCAGCAGCATCAGTACCAGTAGCGTCAGCAGCATCAGTACCAGTAGCGTCAGCAGCATCAGTACCAGTAGCGTCAGCAGCATCAGTACAAGTAGCGTCAGCAGCATCAGTACAAGTAGCGTCAGCAGCATCAGTACAAATAGCGTCAGCAGCATCAGTACCAGTAGCGTCAGCAGCATTAGTACCAGGAAAAACGTGTACAAATGTCGTGGCTTTCTTGAACACGGATTCAACTCTCAGTATCCCTCAAGTTTACCTGCTGGCTGATCCTCCCACCCAGGTGAGTGAGAACACACCTGTCGGCTGCTCCAGTCACCCAGGTGAGTGAGAACACACCTGTCGGCTGCTCCAGTCACCCAGGTGAGTGAGAATACACCTGTTAATAATAATAATAATAATTATTACTATTTTTATTATTATTATTATTATTATTATTATTATTATTATCATTATTATTATTATTATTATTTCCAAAAGTACATGTACAAGGTATATAGCCCTAGCTAACATCATTGACATACTACTATATAGAAAGTCCCTTGTTATGCAGAGCGTTTCGGGCCAATTAGGTCAGTTTTGTCCCAGGATGCGACTAACACCAGTCGACTAACACCCAGGTACCCATTTTACTGATGGGTGAACATGAACAACCGGTGTAATGAAACACGCCCAATGTTTCCATCCTAGCTGGGAATCGAACCCAGACCCTCGCCGTGGGAGTGAGGTGAGTGAGAACACACCTGTTGGCTATTCCAGCCACCCAGGTGAATGAGAATACACCTGTTGGCTTGTGTCCAATTCAGCATCTGTGCCGCTGAGTACATATACGAATTACTTTGGCCATGTTGCTGAATATGGGGATACCTTCCTCGGATCATAATGACCAAAATGCATCATTTTTTCTGGAGATATATATCAAATATCTAATAATACGAGTGAGAGAACCTGTGTATTCTCACGACGACGACCTACAACTATATATATTATATATATATATATATATATATATATATATATATATATATATATATATATATATATATATATATATAACAACACTGCACTAGCCAGGAGTCGAACCCATGCTGCTTTGGCCCGCCTCATGGTGAACGAAAACCCATGACGCTCTAGACCACTTAACAACATAATCCGTAAGAGTAGCGCATCCATTAGAACTGAATGTTGTACATTATATATATATATATATATATATATATATATATATATATATATATATATATATATGATGTATATAAATAAACCACGCAGAATACAGGCGGGTATATACGAGAAAGATTGCAGTTAGCAGGATTTGAAACTACGTCAGGGAGGCTGGCAAGGTTTCACAAGTGACGCTCTAGACCACTCAACCACAGATGCCTCAAAACCTGGGCAGTCTTGTTTACAAGCCATGTTTCTAACCAGCTCGGGCACAGCAGTGAGCCTCAACATGGTTTCAAGCTATTTCATTCTTCTGTATGTTCTGACCTCATAAGCAATTTTTATATCAATGCACCACGCAGGAACAGGCGACTGTGATCTTTCTCTGATATATATATATATATATATATATATATATATATATATATATATATATATATATATATATATATATATATATATATAGGAGGTACCACCTCTGCAACTGTCTTGGGGACCCTCATCCTCAGAGAAAAAATAAACTTGCCTCAGGGAAAACTCGAAGAGGGTTGTTCAGGTGGTTTAGTCATTTAGAGAGAATGGATCAAAGTAGAATGACTTGGAGAGCGTATAAATCTGTAGGGAAAGGAAGGCGGGGTAGGGGTCGTCCTCGAAAATGTTTGAGGGAGGGGTTAAAGGAGGTTTTGAGGGCGAGGGGCTTGGACTTCTATAACTAGACCTTGAGGCCTGTACACGCGTCCGTCTTGTTCCATGTTTTTTCGTGTTTTTCGCGGTCTCCTTTACATGCTAGAACCTTAAAACTGTACAAGTGATCTTATAAGGTACATCCCTCCAGTGCTCGCAACAAACCAGGCAGAAAACACTTATACAGAGTCAAAAAGGGAATTAGTGTGCCAGAACATAGTGCCATAAAGCCAGAGGGAAACTTAAGTGCCGTGTGAAATAACAAAACAGAACGTTTATTTGTCAGATGAAGGAAAGTCTCCCTGAAAATAGGGTGAAGATAGATCTGTATAGTGAATATATCAGTGGTACCGTAGTATACAGATAAGTTAACAGATAAGTTAATAGATGTTAAAGTGAAAACAAAGGCGGAAGTGTAGGCCTAACGAGTTTATTTTAAACTGTTAGTATACCTGACCAAAATCTAGTGATTACATTGATATAATAATTTATGAAATACGAAAAGGTGCACAATCCTGAGGAAATACGTAATTTGTCCAGCTGAAAAATACGATAAACAGTGTCGAGTTGTGAGTTGTCAGTGAACGATTTCACCAACATAAGTCCGTATATCTTCCAGTCATCATAGGAAAAACAGCAGTGTTGTGGTGTAGAAAAAAACAAAAACAAAACCCAGTAGAGTGAACCATAAGTGCACGGAAACCCAGGTGTTAAAGCGGGGTGAGGTTTACCAGGGTGCCAGAAGTAAACAGGGTGCCAGAGGTAAACCAGGGTGCCAGAGGTATGGCCGCCGTACAGTAGGAGCTGCCAGAAGGACCGGTTTTTATCTCCAACACGCAAGTTATACTTTTGTACCATACCGATCATTATTACTCTGTTTAATCATCTTCCAGTGGGCTGTCTCGCGTAACCCAAACAACACCTACAGGATTCATTAAATAAGTGACACTGGATCTCGTCAGATCCAAGAAATAAGGAAACCATTGACTGGATTCAAAACTGGTATCCCTGCCCGGATTCAATAAGCGGACGGAGTTTTAGGGGACCTTATCAGACACCCAAACAATAACAATAACTTTTATGAGGTAAGATTGTCCAAACACTTACACATGCAAATAAAATAGATACAATACAAATAGACGGATCACTACTTCAGGGAACCTATTAGTAGAATATACAGTAAAGCAACCAACAAAATCAATCATGAAACCCTGTGTAGTATGCAAACTAACAAGCAAACGTTCCTCTGCATGGATTACATGCAACTTTTGTGGTAAATGCTGCCACGCCCCTTATGTAGACATTCAAGACTCTACTACCCGAGATATTAAACAAGGGCGTGTTTTTGGGTATGTCCAAATGAGACCGAACTGTGGAATAAAATCACATCGATATTAAAAGATGACAACACCAAATCGGACTTCATAAAAAACATGACAGCTTTCTATAACAGTTGGGAAAGTAAAAAATCAGGGCCAGATGGTGCTGCTGCCCCTGGTACAGATGTTGAAATGGTAGCCAGTAAATTTAAGAATGGAGAAATAAATGATGGTGACCTGAAGAGGGACAGTAGCTCTAGTGAAATAAATGATGGGGAAACAGGTGTAGATAAGGACACACACAAAACAGTGTTACAAACTAGCAATAACACGGTAGATAGTAAACAAGGGGATGCCCAGGGAAATACTGAAGATAAATTACCGGAAACATACATACATAATCACTGTCTTTGCAGAGGAGCTCAGATACGACAGCTGAGAAAAGTCCCTCCCAGCTGTCACTATCCCAGACCCCTCCTTTAAAGTGCAGGCATTGTACTTCCCATTTCCAGGACTGAAGTCCAACTAAATCAATTAACTGGTTTCCCTGAATCCCTTCACACAATGTTACCCTGCTCACACTCCAACAGATCGTCATGTCCCAAAAACCATTCGTCTCCATTCACTCCTATCTAACACGCTCACACATGCTTGCTGGAAGTCCAAGCCCCTCGCCCACAATACCTCCTTTACCCCTTCCCTCCAACCTTTTCTAGGACGACCCCTACCCCGCCTTCCTTCCCCTACAGATTTATACGCTCTCCAAGTCATTCTACTTTGATCCATTCTCTCTAAATGACCAAACCACCCCAACAACCCTCTTCAGCCCTCTGACAAATACTTTTAGTAACTCCACACCTTCTCCTAATTTCCACATTCCGAATTTTCTGCATAATATTTACACCACACATTGCCCTTAGACAGGACATCTCCACTGCCTCCAGCCTCCTCCTCGCTGCAGCATTTGCAACCCATGCTTCACACCCATATAAGAGTGTTGGTACGACTATACTTTCGTACATTCCCTTCTTTGCCCCCATGGATAACGTTTTTTGTCTCCACAGATACCTCAACGCACCACTCACCTTTTTTCCTTCATTAATTCTATGGTTAACCTCATCCTTCATAAACCCATCCGCTGACACGTCAACTCCCAAATATCTGAAAACATTTACTTCCTCCATAATCCCTCTCTCCAATGTGATATCCAATTTTTCTTTATTTAAATCGTTTGATACCCGCATCACCTTACTCTTATCTATGTTCACTTTTAACTTTCTACCTTTACACACTCTCCCAAACTCGTCCACTAACCTTTGCAACTTTTCTTTTAGAATCTCCCATAAGCACAGTATCATCAGCAAAAAGTAACTGTGTCAACTCCCATTTTTCATTAAATTCTCCAAAGTTTATTCCCACCCCTCTCCCCAACACCCTAGCATTTACTTCTTTTACAACCCCATCTATAAATATATTAAACAACCATGGTGACATTACACATCCCTGTCTAAGACCTACTTTTACCGGGAAGTAATCTCCCTCTCTCCTATACACCCTAACCTGAGCCTCACTATCATCATAAAAACTCTTTACAGCCTTCAGTAACTTACTACCTATTCCATACACTTGCAACATTTGCCACATTGCTCCCCTATCCACTCTATCATATGCCTTTTTTAAATCCATAAATGCAATAAAAACTTCTCTACCTTTATCTAAATACTGTTCACATATATGCTTCACTGTAAACACTTGATCTACACATCCCCTACGCACTCTAAAGCCTCCTTGCTCATCTGCAATCCTACTCTCTGTCTTACCTCTAATTCTTTCAATAATAACCCTGCCATACACTTTACCTGGTATACTCAGTAAACTTATTCCCCTATAATTTTTACACTCTCTTTTATCCCCCTTCCCTTTATATAAAGGAACGATACATGCTCTCTGCCAGTCCCTAGGTACCTTCCCCTCTTTCATACATTTATTAAACAAAAATACCAACCACTCCAGCACTATATCATCCCCCTGCTTTTAACATTTCTGTCATGATTCCGTCAATTCCAGCTGCTTTACCCCCTTTCATTCTACGTAATGCCTCACGCACCTCCCCTACACTCACATCCTGCTCTTCTTCACTCCTAAACGATGTTGTACCTCCTGGCCAGTACATGAAATTACCGCCTCCTTTTTTCATCGACATTTAAAAGTTCCTCAAAATATTCCCGCCATCTACCCAATACCTCCAGCTCCCCATCTACTAACTCTCCTACTCTGTTTTTAACTGACAAATCCATTCGTTCCCTAGGCTTTCTTACCTTGTTTATCTCACTCCAAAATTTTTTTTTTCTTGTTTTCAGCAAAATTTCTTGACAGAGCCTCTCCCATTCTTTCATCCGCCTCTTTTGCACTCTCTCACCACTCTCTTCACCTTTCTTTTACTCTCCATATACTCTGCTCTTCTATTAACACTTCTGTTTTGTAAAAACCTCTCATAAGCTACCTTTTTCTCTTTTATCACACCCTTTACTTCTTCATTCCACCACTCACTCACTCCATAACCTCAGTGATCGTCACGGCATAATGCCGTGACGAGCACTGATGTCAAAGTTTTAAGGAGTCTGAAAGCCACTATCATGACTGAAATGCTCAGACATGTCAGTGGCTTTCTTTGTCTTACCAACATATTATAAATCTAAATCACACATTGTAACCTTTGCAAAGAAATATAAATTGTATTGTAAGTAGGTACCTGGGTGTTAATAGACTGTTGTTGATTGCATCCTGGGTAGGAGGATAAAAAAAACCTATGGAACCTACCCAGACACAGTTGCATTATTGGGTTACCCTGAGCTTCTAACTCCCGTGTTAATGTGGTTACACATTTGTGTTTTATGAAAAGAAATCTGTAAATGTGTCTGAACTTGGTGTAATTTAAGGTACACAGGTGTTCGGGTGCCCGGTGGCCTGGTGGCTCTTCACACACAGAGGGCCCGGGCTCGAATCCCGGCGGGGTGGAAACATTTCGACGGGTTTCCTTACACCTGTTCACCTAGCAGCAAATAGGTACCTGGGTGTTAGTCGACTGGTGTGGGTCGCATCCTGGGGGACAAGATTGAGAATGGATCAAAGTAGAATGACTTGGAGAGCGTATAAATCTGTAGGGGAAGGAAGGCGGGGTAGGGTCGTCCTAGAAAGGTTGGAGGAAGGGGTAAAGGAGGTATTGTGGGCGAGGGGCTTGGACTTCCAGCAAGCATGTGTGAGCGTGTTAGATAGGAGTGAATGGAGACGAATGGTTTTGGGACATGACGATCTGTTGGAGTGTGAGCAGGCTAACATTGTGTGAAGGGATTCAGGAAACCAGTTAATTGATTTAGTTGGACTTGAGTCCTGGAAATGGGAAGAACAATGCCTGCACTTTAAAGGAGGGTCTGGGATAGTGACAGCTGGGAGGGACAATTCTCAGGTGTCGTATCTGAGCTCCTCTGCAAAGACAGTGATTATGTATGTGTGTGGTGATAGTGTTGAATGATGATGAAAGTATTTTCTTTTTGGGGATTTTCTTTCTTTTTGGGTCACCCTGCCTCGGTGGAGACGGCCGACTTGTTGAAAAAAAAAAAAAAAATATATATATATATATATATATAATATATATATATATATATATATATATATATATATATATATATATATATATATATATATATATATATGGTTCATTATGTTGTTTTTAACGTAGGATTATCCAAACAAGTCAGTCTAACTTATTTTCACCAGGGTTCTATTTCATAACAAAACACTACTAGAAATGCGTTGCATAATTCGGGGCTTATCCATCATTGTAAACATTGTAATTCACACTAACTCGTTATAAAAATTTATTTTACTTAATATTCCTTTTGTATTACAAGGATCACAGTGGAAATGTCACTTTGACGTTTTTTTGGGGGGGATTATCCTAAGTAATTTGCACATGTTACTATGTATGATAATTGTAATCACATAAATCTGTACTTATGTGTATCTATCTACATATACATAAATGAACTTAATGTTACACAAAGGCCTCTCCACCTATCATTACCAGCCTCTATTCACCCCCCTCCTCCAAAAGTATCATAATACTTGTTTAGTTTCTAGGTACACACGGATATTCGAAAAAAACAATGTGAGTTCTTTCCATTAAATATATCGATAAAAAAATAAAATGTGCATCGGCCGGGAATCGAACCCGGGCCTCCCGCGTGGCAGGCGAGAATTCTACCACTGAACCACCGATGCTTGAGCCATAGTGTGCTAATTCTAATTTACTATTTAAATGTGTTAAAGACTGTATACATAATTCCGATCTTTAGGGACGTCATGTTTCGAGAGATGTCAATAATGAGTTTAAGTACAGGTACACCTAAGTACAATTATCATATAGTTTATCATATGTTTAAATTACCTAGGATAACACACACACAAAAAAAGGGCGCTGTGGGGAATAGTGAGAGAAGTCTATCTGGGACACCGCCACTAGCAATAAACAAACTCCCAGGGAGATGACCGACTCGTATAAATTTTACCGCAGTCATTCCCTTTAAGGTATGTGAGAACTTTACCCGCTCCTGGCCGCACCGAGGGGGTACCTTCAATATTCTCGTTATCTCACAGCACTCTGGACCAGTATAAATAAATCTGAGAAGATCATTTATTATAATTATATAAGGTTAAATTTAAGTGGACTGTATGGGTAGTTAAACAAGTGATCACTCAGGAGAAGAGATAGAGTACAGACAGCTAAATCATCATGACCTACACTCACCTAAACAGCATCATAGTGGTGTATCGTAGATCGTTGACCTAGCTAAAGTACATCTACTGTGCATAACAATATCATTGGCCAACAATAAAGTAAACACCAGCAGACTACTTAGCTTTAGATGAGAGTCGTTCCGTTGTTGACGTCCTCCTGCGATCTGATTCGATCGCGATGGTAATAACGGTCTCGTCGAGGCAAGAAAGATTAATTTCCGTACACTCTCATACGCCCACGAGACTGAGCGTTCGTTAATATGTGGTTGGTCGGGGTAGCGAATCAGATCCTCGCACTAATCCGACCGTTTGTACTGTTTATACGTATAACTTTACATATTACGTGTATCCTGGCTTAATGCCCCACTAGTTTATACACATTCACAGTCTCGATACTTGAATTTCGAGTAGATAACTTGCGATATGTTAGTTCATTTCAATCCATCCAATATGGCGGTCG
>WNWK01032948.1:0-21527 GCA_009830355.1 Cherax destructor
AGTCAGTAGTAGTAGTAGTAGTAGTATTTATTATTATAATCAAATAGAAGCGCTAAACCACAGGGGTTATACAGCAGTAGTAGTAGTATTAGTAGTAGTAGTAGTAGTAGTAGTAGTAGTAGTAGTAGTCAGTAGTATTAGTAGTAGTAGTCAGTAGTAGTAGTAGTAGTACTAGTAGTAGTAGTAGTAGTAGTAGTAGTAGTACTATTATTATAAAGAAGATGATGATGGTAAAAAAAATGCTTTGTACTTTTTCTTTTGTTGGTTTTGACACAACTCTTTTACAGTTCATTATATTACCAACACTACCATTGACTTGTATAGTAAAACTTAATATCTAAAGATTACGGCTCTGTGGTGCAGTGGTCAGCACGGCTGTGGTGCAGTGGTCAGCACGGCTGTGGTGCAGTGGTCAGCACGGCTCTGTGGTGCAGTGGTCAGCACGGCTCTGTGGTGCAGTGGTCAGCACGGCTCTGTGGTGCAGTGGTCAGCACGGCTCTGTGGTGCAGTGGTCAGCACGGCTCTGTGGTGCAGTGGTCAGCACGGCTCTGTGGTGCAGTGGTCAGCACGGCTCTGTGGTGCAGTGGTATGCACGGCTCTGTGGTGCAGTGGTCAGCACCGCTCTGTGGTGCAGTGGTCAGCACGGATCTGTGGTGCAGTGGTCAGCACCGCTCTGTGGTGCAGTGGTCAGCACGGATCTGTGGTGCAGTGGTCAGCACGGCTCTGTTGTGCAGTGGTCAGCACGGCTCTGTGGTGCAGTGGTCAGCACGGCTCTGTGGTGCAGTTGTCAGCACGGCTCTGTGGCGCAGTGGTCAGCACGGATCTGTGGTGCAGTGGTCAGCACCGCTCTGTGGTGCAGTGATCAGCACGGCTCTGTTGTGCAGTGGTCAGCACGGCTGTGGTGCAGTGGTCAGCACGGCTGTGGTGCAGTGGTCAGCACGGCTGTGGTGCAGTGGTCAGCACGGCTGTGGTGCAGTGGTCAGCACGGCTGTGGTGCAGTGGTCAGCACGGCTCTGTGGTGCAGTGGTCAGCACGGCTGTGGTGCAGTGGTCAGCACGGCTCTGTGGTGCAGTGGTCAGCACGGCTCTGTGGTGCAGTGGTCAGCACGGCTGTGGTGCAGTGGTCAGCACGGCTGTGGTGCAGTGGTCAGCACGGCTCTGTGGTGCAGTGGTCAGCACGGCTGCCTCTAAAGCAGCAGACTCGGGTTCAACTCCCGGAGGAGTCATTTATTTTTCTTCTTTTCATTCGACTATGTACATTATATTAATCTTCTATGGACTTAATCCTGATTTTTATGGAATTTTAATTATTTTCCTGGAATGTGTTAATTAAACTGGTAAGGGTCACAGATCGCCTGGGTAATTACAAATATTTAGTCCTTCACCAGCATGAGGGTAGTTCCTTTAAAGGAAAATTTATACAACAATAAAGTATCTTGTAATATACGTATGTACTTTATTGATGTTTTATCTCTGATTACTGTTAGAACTAAGTCTGAGGAAGAGGATTACTTCTGTATTCTAATTGTTGAATATAATTTGTATTTACCCAACTTTGCTAACTCAAGTCTGTGCTAAACTTGTATGTTGTTTGTCTGTGATTGTTTGTAACTACACACTGTGTTGTGTAATAATATTGGTAGAATTACCAACAATATGTTAAGTAAAAGGACACAAATGCAACTAATGTGACATTTTATTGTGGCAACGTTTCGCTCTCCAGGAGCTTTCTCAAGCCGTTAACGGCTGAAAGCCCTGGGCGAAACATTGCCACAATAAAATGTACTGTGCATTTGTCACTTAACACTGTGTTGTGTAGACCGTCTTTGTGAGGGAAAAGTCCATAGATAGGAGTAATGAAAGTGTGAATATATGTATAGTGATAGATGGGTGGTAGTTTGCTTGTTAAGGTAGGGTGAGTGTCTAGCTCCCGCTATCCCCTCCCCCTTTTTCCACCCGGTGAGAGGTGAAGTGCGAGGCTCCGGCCAGTGGAATATTCACTTGACTAGCCACTCCCAACACCACTGTAAGAATTCATAGCTGCTCCTGTCTTAATTAACTTTATTTAAGAGCTTCACTCTTTGGTTTATTTTAGAGACGTAATTATGCTCTGACCTGCCTTGCCTTAAAGTAAAGTAATTTGTTTAAGTCTCTCACCATTTCTTTTAAATAACTTACGCCTACCATGAGTGATTATTAGAGTGGTGAGTAATTATGTCTTTTGATTTCATTACAGTCTTCTGGGCCAGCTAGGGTCATCTGGCACAAAGCAGAGTGGGTATGATTTAGTAATGCCCAGTGGGGCCACCAGACTGCACTGCAGTCTTCAACTGTGGTTCCTCTAGAACCAAATAACACCCCAGGCAACTACACGTTATTCACAAGTGGACGACACCTGAGTCCCTGGTATCTTGGACTAATAGTTTCCAACTTGGTTTTGGAAACATCCGTCAACTGAGTGGGTGTGAAAACATCCGTCGATTCAACCACAACAGCAAGTTCAGAAAACAAGGACAAATTCAGAGCCTCCGTGTCAAGAACATCGACACGCTCATCTACCAATTTCCATCTGTATAAATTACCTTTGAATTCAAGTGTTATTTATCTATTTCATTTTTCATTTTGTCTTTAAGATAGGATTTCAGGTTCATGTTTAAGTATTTATTATTTTCATAACTTGCTATTAAATAAAGTGCTTATCTTCATTGTTATTATTTATCTTTTTCTTTTTTGTAATTGTCCTAAGGAGGAGCTGAGCCTTGATTCATCTTGGCTTAAGATTGAACCAGGACTGAGTAAGGAGGAGCTGAGCCTTGATTCATCTTGGCTTAAGATTGAACCAGGACTGAGTAAGGAGGAGCTGAGCCTTGATTCATCTTGGCTTAAGATTGAACCAGGACTGAGTAAGGAGGAGCTGAGCCTTGATTCATCTTGGCTTAAGATTGAACCAGGACTGAGTAAGGAGGAGCTGGCCTTGATTCATCTTGGCTAAGATTGAACCAGGACTGAGTAAGGAGGAGCTGAGCCTTGATTCATCTTGGCTTAAGATTGAACCAGGACTGAGTAAGGAGGGCTGAGCCTTGATTCATCTTGGCAAGATTGAACCAGGACTGAGTAAGGAGGAGATGAGCCTTGATTCATCTTGGCTTAGATTGAACCAGGACTGAGTAAGGAGGACTGAGCCTTGATTCATTTGGGTTAGATTGAACCAGGACTGGTGAGTGAGCTGACCTTGATTCATCTTGGCTATAGTTGAACCAGGACTGTAGCTAGGAGGACTGACCTTGATTATCTTGGCTTAGATTGAACCAGGATTGAGTAGGAGGAGCTGGCCTTGATTCATCTTGGCTTAGTGAGTTGAACCATGGACTGAGTAGGAGCTGACATCATGGTATCTTGGCTTAGTTGACACCATGGACTGGTAAGGAGATGAGCCATGATTACTTGGCTATGAGTTGAACCAGGACTGAGTAGGAGGAAGGACTGTGCTTGATTCATTCTTGTGCTAGAGATTGAACCAGGACTGAGTAAGGGCTGAGTTGATTCATCTTGGCTAGTGAGTTGAACCATGGACTTGGCTAGTGAGGAGGACGCTGAGTTGATTCATCTTGGCTAGTGAGTTGAACCAGGACTGGTAGGAGCTGAGCCTTGATTCATCTTTGGCTAGATTGAACCAGGACTGAGTAAGGAGTTGAGCCATGGTTACTTGGCTATAGTTGAACCAAGGACTGAGTATAACCTTCACAGTCTGTGGTTAACAGTTACCTTGTGCTGTGGTCAACTATGTGGAGTGTACTAGTGAGTTGTACATCATGGTACTTGTACTGGTGAGTTTTACATCATGGTACTTGTGCTAGTGAGTTGTACATCATGGTACTTGTACTAGTGAGTTGTACATCATGGTACTTGTACTAGTGAGTTGTACATCATGGTACTTGTGCTAGTGAGTTGTACATCATGGTACTTGTACTGGTGAGTTTTACATCATGGTACTGGTGAGTTGTACATCATGGTACTTGTACTGGTGAGCTGTACACCATGGTACTTGTGCTAGTGAGTTGTACATCATGGTACTTGTGCTAGTGAGTTGTACATCATGGTACTTGTACTGGTGAGTTGTACATCATGGTACTTGTACTGGTGAGTTGTACACCATGGTACTTGTGCTAGTGAGTTGTACACCATGGTACTTGTACTGGTGAGTTGTACACCATGGTACTTGTGCTAGTGAGTTGTACATCATGGTACTTGTACTGGTGAGTTGTACATCATGGTACTTGTGCTAGTGAGTTGTACACATGGCTTCTATGGTTGTACATGTACTTTGCTAGTGAGTTTACACATGGTACTTGTGCTAGTGAGTTGTACACATGGTACTTGTCTATGAGTTGTACTCATGGTACTTGTGCTAGTAGTTGACATCATGGTACTTGTGCTAGTGAGTTGTACACTGGTACTTGTGCTAGTGAGTTGTACACCATGGTACTTGTAGTGAGTTGTACACCATGGTACTTGTGCTAGTGAGTTGTACACCATGGTACTTGTGCTAGTGAGTTGTACATCATGGTACTTGTGTATGAGTTGTACATCATGGTACTTGTGCTGTGGTTGTACATCATGGTACTTGTGCTAGTGAGTTGTACATCATGGTACTTGTGCTAGTGAGTTGTACACATGGTACTTGTGCTAGTGGTTGTACATCATGGTACTTGTGCTAGTGAGTTGTACATCATGGTACTTGTGCTAGTGAGTTGTACATCATGACTTGTGCTAGTGAGTTGTACACATGGTACTTGTGCTAGTGGTTGTACACATGGTACTTTCTAGTGAGTTGTACATCATGGTACTTGTGCTAGTGAGTTGTACACATGGTACTTGTGCTAGTGAGTTGTACAATACTTCTGGGTATCTTGTGCTAGTGAGTTGTACACATGGTACTTGTGCTAGTGAGTTGTACACATGGTACTTGTGCTAGTGAGTTGTACACATGGATGTGTAGTTGTACATGAGTTAGTGAGTTGTACACATGGTACTTGTCTAGTGAGTTGTACACCATGTACTTGTGCTAGTGAGTTGTACACCATGGTACTTGTGCTAGTGAGTTGTACACATGGTACTTGTGCTAGTGAGTTGTACACATGGTACTTGTGCTAGTGAGTTGTACACATGGTACTTGTCTAGTGAGTTGTACACATGGTACTTGTGCTAGTGAGTTGTACACATGGTACTTGTGCTAGTGAGTTGTACACCATGGTACTTGTGCTAGTGAGTTGTACACATGGTACTTGTCTAGTGAGTTGTACATCATGGTACTTGTCTAGTGAGTTGTACATCATGGTACTTTGCTAGTGAGTTGTAACATGTACTTGTCTAGTGAGTTGTACATCCATGGTACTTGTGCTAGTGAGTTGTACATCATGGTACTTGTGCTAGTGAGTTGTACATCATGGTACTTGTACTAGTGAACAGTATGTGCATATGGTTACTTAGTGCTAGTGAGTTGTACACATGGTACTTGTGCTAGTGAGTTGTACACATGGTACTTGTGCTAGTGAGTTGACACATGGTACTTGTGCTAGTGAGTTGACACATGGTACTTGTGCTAGTGAGTTGTACATCATGGTACTTGTACTAGTGAGTTGTACATCATGTACTTGTACTAGTGAGTTGTACATCATGTACTTGTCTAGTGAGTTGTACACATGGTACTTGTGCTAGTGAGTTGTACATCATGGACTGTCTAGTGAGTTGTCACATGAAAGTGTGGTACTTGTCTAGTGAGTTGTACATCATAGTACTTGTGCTAGTGAGTTAGTACACTCTATGGTACATTGCTAGTGGTCTGTACATCATGGTATTTACTAGTGAGTTGTACACATGCATTTGTTAGTTCCAGTATTGCCTTATGTGTTTGACACATGGTACTTGTCTGAAGTAGTTGTAACCATGTATTGTGCTAGTAAGTTGTACACCATGGTACTTGTAAGCTAGATGAGTTTGTACAAACCTGGTACTTGTGCTAGTGAGTTGTACAGCAAAAACTTATGAGTACATCAGAACTTGCTAGTGAGTTACACCATGGTTTAAGCTAGAGTTGTACAACCAGTAGACTTGTAACTGTGAGTTTACATGCTGGTACTTGTGCTAGTGAGGTTGTACACATGGTACTTGTAGCTAAGTGAGTTGTACACCATGGTACTTGCTAGTGAGTTGTACACCATGGTACTTGTGCTAGTGAGTTGTACACCATGGTACTTGTGCTAGTGAGTTGTACACCATGGTACTTGTACTGGTGAGTTGTACATCATGGTACTTGTACTGGTGAGTTGTACACCATGGTACTTGTGCTAGTGAGTTGTACACAATGGTACTTGTGCTAGTAAGTTGTACACCATGGTACTTGTGCTAGTGAGTTGTACACCATGGTACTTGTGCTAGTGAGTTGTACACCATGGTACTTGTACTAGTTAGTTGTACATCATGGCACTAATGTGAGTCTGAGGTGTTTTGTGTAATACAACTTTCACATGATCAATCCCGTGTTGGACTCAGACACTGTAAGAGAGTTAAACACTTATGTTCATATGTTATATGTGATTATTAATTTCCACTCAGACTTTAAACATATTTGTGCAAATTATCGTTATTATTCAGATACATATTGGTTAGTGGGATGGAATGTGAAGGACCTGCCTAGTATGGGCCAACAGGCCTGTTGCAGTGTTCCTCCTTTCTTATGTTTTTATGTTCTTCCTGTTTTATCAAATCCTTAAACTAGTGAACAGAAGTGAAATGTTTAGTATGTAACTTTCAAGTGTTTGTCAACAACAAGCACAGCTGTGTAAGCAGACACAAGCACAGCTTTGTAAGCAGACACAAGCACAGCTGTGTAAGCAGACACAAGCACAGCTGTGTAAGCAGACACAAGCACAGCTGTGTAAGCAGACACAAGCACAGCTGTGTAAGCAGACACAAGCAGCTCTCACTTATATGACCTTTTAAGTGTTTTGATTTCGCTTTTAATTTTAAAATATTTTCAGTTATTATACTTGATTTTTTTATTAATTTTGTTTCAGAATTACTTTTAATAATAATTTTTATTACCCAAACAATGTAAACGTAATTTCCTTTTCTTACATTATTTATATTTCACATAAGTTTTATAAGGGTTAATTAACATTTCGTAATTATCTATACACTATTATATAGTTTTGTTGTGATTCATAATTAGTGTTAAAGTTGACAGTAGTTATTGCACTTACAACTTTCTGCTGGAGTTGACTCAACTCAAGTGATCTATTTGCATAGAAATAGTTTCTGCCTTATTTTTTTCATTGATTCTTTTACAACTTAAGCCTTCAGGGTTAGTACGACTACATTATAAATCAATATAAAAAGTCACAAATTTTCCCCCTAAATTACTTTATACATTAGATGATATTCATTAATAGAAGTTAGCTGAGGATAAAGCATCCAGGATACAGCCAGAACGTCAACATACGAGAACGGTAAAGACATACACAAAATTAATACAACAAAACACAGTAACAGAAAATTGGAAATTAAAATTTAAGAACAGTTCAGGACACAAGTGACATTCACCACAATACGTCGGTATCAACAGACAATTTACAACCAAGTGTACTACAGTAACTTACAATAAGTACACTAATATCAAAGACAAGTACAGTAACATGTAACAACAGAAACATAAAACAGTAGTAAAGCAATAAACAGTATAGTGACGCATAAAACATTATAGAAACACATAAAACAGTTTTGTAACAAAATAAATTGAGACACAAAACACTTTAGCAACATAAAACAATAAAGACATAAAATAATATAGTGACATATAAAACAGTAGAATAACACATAAAAAAATAGAACAATACGTAAATCAGCAGCATAGTAAAGCATAAAGCAGCATAATAACACATAACACACAAATAAAACATAAAACAGTACAAGGAGAACCTTGGGTTCACGACCCAGTAACAAGGAGAACCTTGGGTTCACGACCCAGTAACAAGGAGAACCCAGGGTTCACTACCCAGTAACAAGGAGAACCTTGGGTTCACCACCCAGTAACAAGGAGAACCTTGGGTTCACGACCCAGTAACAAGGAGAACCTTGGGTTCACCACCCAGTAACAAGTAGAACCTTGAGTTCACCATCCAGTAACAAGGAGAACCTTGGGTTCACCACCCAGTAACAAGGATAACCTTGGGTTCACGACCTAGTAACAAGGAGAACCTTGGGTTCACCACCCAGTAACAAGGAAAACCCAGGGTTCACTACCCAGTAACAAGGAGAACCTTGGGTTCACCACCCAGTAACAAGGAGAACCTTGGGTTCACGACCCAGTAACAAGGAGAACCTTGGCTTCACCACCCAGTAACAAGTAGAACCTTGAGTTCACCATCCAGTAACAAGGAGAACCTTGGGGTCACCACCCAGTAACAAGGAGAACCTTAGGTTAACCACCCAGTAACAAGGAGGAACCTTGGTTTAACCACAGTAACAAGGAGAACCTTGGGTTCACCACCCAGTAACAAAGGGGAACCCCGGTTAACCACCCAGTAACAAGGAGAATTTTGGGTTCACGACCCAGTAACAAGGAGAACCTTGGGTTCACGACCCAGTAACAAGGAGAACCCAGGGTTCACTACCCAGTAACAAGGAGAACCTTGGGTTCACCACCCAGTAACAAGGATAACCTTGGGTTCACGACCTAGTAACAAGGAGAACCTTGGGTTCACCACCCAGTAACAAGGAAAACCCAGGGTTCACTACCCAGTAACAAGGAGAACCTTGGGTTCACCCACCAGTAACAAGGAGAACCTTGGGTTCACGACCCAGTAACAAGGGGAACCTTGGGCTCACCACCCAGTAACAAGTAGAACCTTGAGTTCACCATCCAGTAACAAAAGGAAACCTTGGGGCAAACCCCGTAACAAGGAGAACCTTAGGTTAACCCCAGTAACAAGGAGAACCTTGGTTTAACCACCCAGTAACAAGGAGAACCTTGGGTTCACCACCCAGTAACAAGGAACCCTGGGTTAACCACCCAGTAACAAGGAGAACCTTGGGTTCACCACTCAGTAACAAGGAGAACCTTGGGTTCACCACCCAGTAACAAAGAGAACTTTGGGTTCACCACCCAGTAACAAGGAGAACCCAGGGTTCACTACCAGTAACAAGAACCTTGGGTTCCGCATCCAGTAACAAGGAGAACCTTGGATTCACCACCAGTAACGGAGAACCTTAGGTTAACCACCCAGTAACAAGGAGAACCTTGGGTTAAGTACCCAGTAACAAGGAGAACCTTGGTTCACCACCCATTAACAAGGAGAACCTTGGGTTCACCACAGTAACAAGGAGAACCTTGGGTTACCCCAGTAACAAGGATAACCTTGGTTCACGACCTAGTAACAAGGAGAACCTTGGGTTCACGACCCAGTAACAAGGAGCCCGGTTCACTACCAGTAACAAGGAGAACCTTGGGTTCCACCCAGTAACAATCAGAACCTTGGGTTCACGACCAGTAAAAGGAGAACCTTGGGTTCACGACCCCCCAGTAACAAAAAGGGGAACCTTGGGTTCGACCCAATAACAAGGAGAACTTTGGGTTCACGACCCAGTAACAAGGAGAACCTTGGGTTCACGACCCAGTAACAAGGAGAACCTTGGGTTCACGACCCAGTAACAAGGAGAACCTTGGGTTCACGACCCAGTAACAAGGAGAACCTTGGGTTCACCACCCAGTAACAAGAAAAACCTTGGGTTCACCATCTAGTAACAAGGAGAACCTTGGGTTCACCATCCAGTAATAAGGAGAACCTTGGGTTCACCATCCAGTAACAAGGAGAACCTTGGGTTCACCATCCAGTAACAAGGAGAACCTTGGGTTCACAACCCAGTAACAAGGAGAACCCAGGGTTCACTACCCAGTAACAAGGAGAACCTTGGGTTCACCACCCAGTAACAAGGAGAACCTTGGGTTCACCACCCAGTAACAAGGAGAACCCAGGGTTCACTACCCAGTAACAAGGAGAACCTTGGGTTCACCACCCAGTAACAAGGAGAACCTTGGGTTCACCACCCAGTAACAAGGAGAACCTTGGGTTCACCACCCAGTAACAAGGAGAACCTTGGGTTCACCACCCAGTAACAAGGAGAACCTTGGGTTCACACCCAGTAACAAGGAGAACCTTGGGTTCACCATCCAGTAACAAGGAGAACCTTGGGTTCACCATCCAGTAACAAGGAGAACCTTGGGTTCACCATCCAGTAACAAGGAGAACCTTGGGTTCACCACCCAGTAACAAGGAGAACCTTGGGTTCACCAAACCAATGCTGAAAATCTGAGAACGGACAGAAGATACAGTCTATAGTTACGGAATGGACTCAAAAGATTTTTTAATATGTTACAATTTTGACACATTTTCCCATACATAATGAGTACTAACCTTGCTGTAAGATACATACATAGTGAGTACTAACCTGGCTGTAAGATACAACAATCTTTAAATACTGAAGCCATTAAGAAAAAAGCATACTGAAATTTACAATTTTCATAATATTCTTCTCATAAAATGGGCAAATCTGCATTTACACACTTGAATTTTACTCTCCGCCGCCATCAATATAAGAGGCAGCTGGCTAGAGCGTTTGAAGGTCTGAAGCTGAAGCTTTAGGAAGTTACTGAAGCCATTCCAGGATGCTGGGAATGTGTTTAACAACATTCCAGGATGGTGGGAATGTGTTTAACAACAATAGTCATAGTTAACATGTACCTGCCTATGTTTCAAGAATCTTGCCATATTTACCATACACAAGCGTTGAAAATTTGAAGCCGATCGAATGAAGCATTTTCGAATTATGAACGAAAGTATAACGAAAAGTTGAAAGAAATAATCTTTGGATCGAATATCAAGGGATCGATTATCCCAGCTGCTGGTTTTTATTTTCATCCCATAACGTTTATAGTGTATGGGGGGTAATGTTTTATGATGGTCTAGAAGATGTTAGGTAAGTGAAAATATGAGAATAGAGAGAAATTCGTTAAATTGTTTAAAAATGGTTTCTAGAACTTTGTCTTCCATAAAATAATTCATGAGTGTCTTCTTTACCTTTCCACAAGTGTCTCAAACTTGTCACTTTTCACAAATTTCACAATGGATGTCTTCAAAATGGCGAGAACCAACATTCTGCATTAGAATATTGAAATATATAAAGTTCCTGAAGACTCGAAAATTGAGGAAGTCTGATTTTTTCTGCCTCCAAATTTTCCATTTTATTTTGAGAAGACAAACATATATGAATGAGTACAAATTTGTGTATATATGTGTGTGTGTGGGAGGCAAAGGCAGCGTGTGTGTGTATGTCTGTGTGTGTTTGTGAAGAGGTGATGAATGTGTTTTATACGTGTGTGCGCGCGCAATGCGTTGCTTTGTACGTGTATGCATGATGGTGAACCCGCTGCTGCCTTTGTGGAAATGTGCAAATGAGCGTGAAAATAAAAGTGTGTAAGTTTATTTAGGAACAAGTAGACATATATTGTTACACAAATTATCATACACAGTAACATATGCGTAAATTACCCAGGATAACCTAAAAACGTCAAAGTAATTTATTTCCATTATACGCGGTGCTTGTAACCCACTGCGCGTCTTGCAAATATATAAGATAAATATCCAAATGTAAATAAAAACTTCAACACTTACAATAGTTCTCGTGGAGGTGGACAAACAGATTAACAAACGAGCACTCACAAACACACAATGAAACATTCACAAACACACTTAAATTGCTATTTATTAAAAAATCTTAAATTTAATGTACATAAATTGTATAATATAAATAGAACTCCCAAAATTTTATTACGTGGCCTCACCTTGGTGGGGGAACTGGAGGGTAGCTTGGCTGCGTCTAGCTGGTGTACGGTCGTGGCTGTCTTGGTGGGTGTAATTACTGGACGCAGTTTTCTGTGTGTCACCTCCAGTAATTCCCCCACCTGGACAGTCTCTACCGTAGACCAGCTAGACAAGGCCTCGTTCCTATCCAGCTAGATCACTGAGGGTGGCTGAGCTGACTTCGGGATACATAACCTGGGGAAGGCTGAGACTGGAAGATACCCTAAGGGAAGTGAGGAAGGGGAGACATCCGGGGGCCCACGGATGGATTCCTGGACACATGGACCTGGGAAAGGCGAGAATACCTTGGGGAAGTGGGGAAGGGAGAATATCTGAGGCGGACAGATGGACTCCTGGACACATGGACTTGGGAAAGACGAGGATATTGGTTGATGAGGCAGACCTTGGGGAAGTGGGAAAGGGAGAATATCTGAGGGGACACAGATGGACTCCTGGACACATGGACCTGGGAAAGGCGAGGATACCTTGGGGAAGTGGGGAAGGGAGAATATATGAGGCGGACAGATGGACTCCTGGACACATGGACCTGGGAAAGACGAGGATACTAGTTGATGAGGCAGACCTTGGGGAAGTGGGGGAGAATACCTGAGGGGACACAGAGGGACTCCTGGACACATGGACCTGGGAAAGGCGAGGATACCTTGGGGAAGTGGGGAAGGGAGAATATCTGAGGCGGACACATGGACTTGGGAAAGACGAGGATACTGGTTGATGAGGCAGACCTTGGGAAGTGGGAAAGGGAGAATATCTGAGGGGACACAGATGGACTCCTGGACACATGGACCTGGGAAAGGCGAGGATACTAGTTAATGAGGCAGACCATGGGGAAGTGGGGAAGGGAGAATATCTGAGGGGACACAGATGGACTCCTGGACACATGGACCTGGGAAAGGCGAGGATACCTTGGGGAAGTGGGGAAGGGAGAATATATGAGGCGGACAGATGGACTCCTGGACACATGGACCTGGGAAAGACGAGGATACTAGTTGATGAGGCAGACCTTGGGGAAGTGGGGGAGAATACCTGAGGGGACACAGAGGGACTCCTGGACACATGGACCTGGGAAAGGCGAGGATACCTTGGGGAAGTGGGGAAGGGAGAATATCTGAGGCGGACACATGGACTTGGGAAAGACGAGGATACTGGTTGATGAGGCAGACCTTGGGGAAGTGGGAAAGGGAGAATATCTGAGGGGACACAGATGGACTCCTGGACACATGGACCTGGGAAAGGCGAGGATACTAGTTAATGAGGCAGACCATGGGGAAGTGGGGAAGGAGAATATCTGAGGGGACACAGATGGACTCCTGGACACATGGACCTGGGAAAGGCGATTATACCTTGGGGAAGTGGGGAAGGGAGAATATCTGAGGCGGACAGATGGACTCCTGGACACATGGACCTGGGAAAGACGAGGATACTAGTTGATGAGGCAGACCATGGGGAAGTGGGGAAGGGAGAATATCTGAGGCGGACAGATGGACTCCTGGACACATGGACCTGGGAAAGACGAGGATACTAGTTGATGAGGCAGACCTTGGGGAAGTGGGGAAGGGAGAATATCTGAGGGGACACAGATGGACTCCTGGACACATGGACCTGGGAAAGGCGAGGATACTAGTTGATGAGGCAGACCTTGGGGAAGTGGGGAAGGGAGAATATCTGAGGGGACACAGATGGACTCCTGGACACATGGATCTGGGGAAAGCATCAAAAACACAGTAAGTGGGTGGGTGGACCTTAAAGACGAACCACTGGCCTCCAAGTGGCAAGGTCTGGTAACTCAAAGAAAACTCTGAGGCTGACAGTGGTCGCAAATAGTTAAATAATAATATGACAATTTCAATTTCTTATAAAGAGCCCAACTGATACTTGATTATTTAGCATTTCGGGCAAGCAGATCTTACCAAGCTCACTACACTTATGTTTTCTGATAACATCTGAGGAAATGTTTGCGAGTGTTCTTAAAGCTGTCTGTCTAGAGAGCTGAGGCAAAGACCAGAAGGATCTGACTCATGCATTTGAGCCTGTACTTATTTCAAATTGAGATATTCCAGATTAGATAACAGAGTAAAAAAGAAGGGTTCGTTAAAAAACAGCGGCTACAGTTATTTGTGCATAGTTACTTTGAGGGAGGTGACTCTCCTGATTTTAATGGATAGTTTATGAATTGCTTTCCTCTGTGTTTACAATCACTGTAATTTTCTTTTTTTGTTTCCTTTTAACTTCCCATGGCGACGTGGATTAAAATTCTTTGTCTATAAGTCAAGTATGTGTTAGAACACAAGGTGACCACAGGTTGACAAAACGCTATGGCAGATAATGCATTGTGAAAACACACGCACACGCATATATATATATATATATATATATATATATATATATATATATATATATATATATATATATATATATATATATATATACACTCAAACAAATCTGTAATTTTCTCCTCAAAGCTGAAGAAATAAGCAGACTCCACCGTACTCACTACGCTTATTTCTCTGAGTGCAGACGATGTCCTGAATGATCTCAATCACTCATGACATCCCATAAATTATGTGACAATTTAAAATAATAAAAAAAAACAGTAAACTAAACTGGCCTGGACTCGCCTGACTCCAACATCTGACTGTAGGTCTTCCAGGTTAACAAATATTTCATCATTAATTTATACCTCTTACATTCTAAAGTTAAACTTTTGAAGAAAATAGATGTTTTCGCCTTAAACACATATACTTTAAGTGCCCTTAATTTAATTACACCTTGGTATCCTGTACCCCATAAAAAAAATTGTAGGGAATTCATGGGTATTTGAGGCTGTTTGTCTAGAAAGTTGAAGCAAAGTTACAATACCAGAATTATTTCTTTCCGCCCTCTACTCTTTTCTGTCACACTACCAATCATGGTGTATCAGAAGGATCTCTCCCTATCCTTCACTACATCCTACTACACTGCCAGGGATAATATGCAAGAAGGATCTCTGCCTTTCTCATCTTCCTGCCATACTGCCAAAGATGGGGAAGGGGGTGAAAGGCGGAAGGCGATTTTAGGCATCCAGTACTCTGATGAATTTGACATGTGCAATCCTGGACACATGGACCTGGGGAAAGCATCACAAACACAGTAAGTGTTTGTGTCTGCGTGTGTACCTTAAAGACGAACCACTGGCCTCCACGTGGCAGGATCTGGTAACTCAGAGATAACTCTGAGGCTGACAGTGGTCGCAAATAATAATGACCATTTCGATTTCTTATAAACTGACATGTAATTATTTAACATTTAGCATTTTGGGCAGCTTTAAAAAGGAAGTGTTTTGGGCTCGACCCGGTTTATCAACTTATTAAAACATACTACCACCATCTTAAACATTTTAAGATATTTTTGTTCACATATGAACGCTTATTATTTAATGGAATCCGTATCAGCTGAGATGTTTGGGAGTGTCCTTAAGGTAAACAGAAGGACCTGCTTTCCTTTACTGTTTACGAGTTATTACAATGGCAACAAAGGATTTTAGCGGAAACATAACTTCACTCTAGCTACCTTTACTTCACTCTCCAGAGTTGAGTTAAAAAAACAGAAAAAAGGAATGAACAGCGTGTAATCTGGACCTGGTGAGAGTGAGAACAACAGAGTGTAATCTGGACCTGGTGAGAGTGAGAACAACAGAGTGTAATCTGGACCTGGTGAGAGTGGGAACAACAGAGTGTAATCTGGACCTGGTGAGAGTGAGAACGCCAGATCTCGTCCCCACAATCTGGCTACAGATTCTTTCGAATCTGATTTCCTCCTGTTCATCATTTGTTGAATACTGTTCATAATAATCTTCCCGGTTAACAAACATTAACCACCACCTCTCGCAAAACAGTTAACAGAAAAAAACAAAGCACTAATACATTTTTAATTTACCATGGCATTTAAATGAGGGTTAATAAATTGATCAACGGAGCTGAGAGAAACACTCATGGACAATGATAAACGTCTCTCAAAACAACATGTAACAGATTTAAGATGACCGGGGAAAAAATCCTGGAATTTACTATATATTTAATACATAACATGTACTTTGACCTAAGCCAGAACATATGCTGAACACTTTACTCCCAAATAAAATGATTCTTGTTCACACTTGCACTGTTGGACAGATGTGATTGTGGATGAACCGAAATGAATGGTTTAAAGTTAGTTGTAATGGTGTATGGATGATGAAAAACTTAGGTAAGGGATGATTGATAGTTGTTGTGATAGATGGTTGATGGTAAACTGAAGTGATTTAATGTTAATTGTGAATTGTGGTCAGTGATAGTGGATGGAGATATGTTATGAACTTTGATAAGTTGAAAATACTGATGAGTAATGATGAGATGTTATGAATAGATGACAATGTGTTGTGGTGTTGCATGTTTGTAGATGAGTTATAGTAAGGAATGGTTGATGATTAGTTGAAATTATGGCTGGTTGATGGTTGATACTGGTAATGGATACTTAATAAATTGCTTGTTTATTCTTTCTGTCCCAATGTGCATAGTAAGAGGTGTGTTCACATATCTGTGCTTTTCTTTGTGTTTATAATCATTGATATTTTTTCTGGTGTTTCCTTTCAACTTCCCAATAATGAAGCAGGTTAGAATCCTTTACCTGTAAGTCACGTATGTATTAGAAAACAAATACAAGGTGACCACAGCTTGAGTAGATGTAGTAGACTTGAAATAACACTATGATACTCATCCAAGACATTTTTTCAGCTACTCTGCTTAGTGCAACAGTGATGAAATGTAGGTTTAAACTGAACATAAAAACAAACATATTTCTTGCACTCGATGGTTCAGGAAATATGTGAAGGACCTATGAGTAACCATACAAGGAAGTTATGAGGGACCTATGAGTAACCATACAAAGAAGTTACGAGGGACCTATGAGTAACCACACAAGGAAGTTATGAGGGATCTATTAGTAACCACACAAGGAAGTTATTAGGGACCTATGAGTAACCATACAAGGAAGTTATGAGGGACCTATGAGTAACCATACAAGGAAGTTATGAGGGACCTATGAGTAACCATACAAAGAAGTTACGAGGGACCTATGAGTAACCACACAAGGAAGTTATGAGGGATCTATGAGTAACCACACAAGGAAGTTTTTACGGACCTATGAGTAACCATACAAGGAAGTTATGAGGGACCTATGAGTAACCATACAAAGAAGTTATGAGGGACCTATGAGTAACCATACAAAGAAGTTATGAGGGACCTATGAGTAACCATACAAAGAAGTTATGAGGGACCTATGAGTAACCACACAAAGAAGTTATGAGGGATCTATGAGTAACCACACAAGGAAGTTATGAGGGACCTATGAGTAACCATACAAGGAAGTTATGAGGGACCTATGAGTAACCATACAAGAAAGTTATGAAGAACCTATTAGTAACCATACAAGGAAGTTATGAGTGACCTATGAGTAACCATACAAGGAAGTTATGAGGGACCTATGAGTAACCATACAAAGAAGTTATGAGGGACCTATGAGTAACCACACAAAGAAATTATGAGGGATCTATGAGTAACCACACAAGGAAGTTATGAGGGACGTATGAGTAACCATACAAGGAAGTTATGAGGGACCTATGAGTAACCATACAAGGAAGTTATGAGTGACCTATGAGTAACCATACAAGGGAGTTATGAGGGATCTATGAGTAACTACACAAGGAAGTTATTAGGGACCTATGAGTAACCATACAAGGAAGTTATGAGGGACCTATGAGTAACTATACAAGGAAATTATGAGGGACCTATGAGTAACCATACAAGGAAGTTATGAGGAACCTATGAGTAACCGTGTCGTGGGTGTCTTTCGTAGATTGGGTAATGAACAGACGAGCTCGGTTGGTTACTTGCTGTATTGAAGATAATATATGGGAGAATTCTCAGAGCCCTAGCCTGCCGCCTGTTTACGCACTCTCCGTACATTGGTAACTGAGGTGGAGGAGAGCTGAGGGGCATTCATATTCGAAGACTGACCTTTGACACTGCTTAGGTCATCAAGAAAGGCTGTAACGGCCAACAGTCACTCACGACTCAGTAACGGTTATAAGTTACTATGTACTATCACTGAACTTGCAGTGACAGCTCGGTTGTGGTACGTATGTCGTCCCGACACACAGCTAATGCAAACTAGAGGCAACAGGCATACGGCTCTGAGTAGACTTTATATAATGTCAAAGTACACAACAGTTGAACATTATACTACACATGGATATTATTGTGATGGAAAACAATCAACATTACTATATGATATATCATGATACATAGGATTTAATGAGCTCAATACTAGAATCCTATGATAAAAGGGATAAAAAAAAATTTGATCGATCGATCTGTCTTCATGTGATCTACGAATTCTGAGGAAATATATAATATATAAGGTAGTGATTAACAGATAAGGTAGATCTGGTGCACTCAAATCTATGCTGTTAAATCTCAAAATTTGGAGAGAACATGAACACATAAAAAAAAAATCTTGAATAATACTAAGTTGATATTGCAACACACAGTTGAAATACAATTACTACATTATTATCTATACAGGTTATTTACATTTAACCCCAACTCTGCTACGGTGAGATTGACATATGCTGAATGATTATCATCTCTGGGAGGATCAAACTGTTAACTCAATTTCTGGTTGACGAGGATCTACACTGGTATCCACGAATGATACTTGAGGACTTCTCAATACTTGTCGTGTACGTAGGGAATAACAACATTCAGGATGATCATCTGACTGATCAATAGAGGTAGAGGGTACAGCAACAGGAGAATTATCAGAGTCGGTCTCGCTTGTCTGGTTGTCAGAGTTGTCAAGGACCTCGTCCACATCGCAAACTAATTTTATATGATCTAAATGTGATTCTTTAAACTGACCCATACTAATTTCTCTAACTTTATACTTATTGCCATTAATATGTTCGACTACTCTGTAAGGACCAACAAACTTTTGGTCGAGTTTTGGCATTGCTGAAGTTTTGTTAAAGTTAGTCAACATAACTCTCGAACCTACTTAACTTTGGTCTGTTTGGCTCGAGTGTTAGTTACTCTAGTAAATTCTGTTGTTGACTTATGAAGTAGCCATACACGGAAGTTATGAGAGACCTATGAGTAACTACACAAGGAAGTTATGAGGAAGCTATGAGTAACCATAAAAGGAAGTTAAGGACCTATGAGTTACCATACAAGGAAGTTATGAGGGACCAATGAGTAACTATACAAGGAAGTTATGTTGGACCTATGAGTAACCAAACAAGGAAGTTATGAGGGACCTACGAGTAACCATACAAGGAAGTTATGAGGGACCTATGAGTAACAATACAAGGAAGTTATGAGGGACCTATGAGTAACAATACAAGGAAGTTATGAAGGACCTATGAGTAACCATACAAGGAAGTTATGAGGGACCTATGAGTAACCATACAAGGAAGTTATGAGGGACCTATGAATAACCACACAAGGAAGTTATGAGGTACCTATGAGTAACCACCCAAGGAAGTTATGAGGGACCTGTGAGTAACCATACAAGAAAGTTATGAGGGACCTATGAGTAACCATACAAGGAAGTTACGAAGGACCTTTGAGTAAACACACCTTGAAGTTATGAGGGACTTATGAGTAACCACACAAGGAAGTTATGAGGAACCTATGAGTAACCAAATACGATGTTATGAGGGAATGAGTAACCACACAAGGAAGTTATGAGGGACTTATGAGTAACCAAACAAGGACGTTATTAGGGACCTATGAGTAAAAATATGCGAGGTTACTTATGAGTAACCATACAAAGAAGTTATGAGTTACCTATGAGTAACTATACAATGAAGTTATGAGGGACCTATGAATAACCATACAAGGAAGTTATGAGGGACTTATGAGTAACCATACAAGGAAGTTATGAGGGACCTATGAGTAACCACTCAAGGAAGTTATGAAGGACGTATGAGTAACCATATACGAAGTTATGAGTGACTTATGAGTAACCATACAAGGAAGTTATGAGGGACCTATGAGTAACCATAAAGGAAGTTATGAAGGACCTGTGAGTAACCATGTAGAAGTAATATTAGGGACCCATGATTAAAAATGTAGGAAGTAACAAAAAGGTCACATCACAGCCCCCGGTGGCCTAGTGGGTAAAGCTCTTGCTTCACGCACGGAGGGGCCGGGTTCAATTCCCGGTGGGGCAGAAACATTTCGAAGTGTTTCCTTACATACACACACACATATATACAACAGGCCTAGTGTCTAATTGACATGTGCCTAGGACAAAATGGTAACTAACTGTGACTGAAACAATACACTAATAACCCGCACCTAGGAGAGGGCAGCTTACCACGACGTTTCGGTCCGACTTCGACCATTTACAAAGTCACACTGGCTTAGCACTGTCTTAACACTGTATGTGTTAACCCAGCAATTACTAGATTCAAGAGAAGTTTTTCCTAAGCCAGAAACTATAGGTTTTTCTTAAGATATTGAAGGGGCCCTTTAAGATTAATATTTTTGTAATTTTTCGTTCGATTTCTTTCATTTTTTTGTACGTAAAGAAGCACCTTTCTAGTATTTTTTATCAAGTTTCAAAAAGATAGCCCAACAAACAACTGAGAAAACAAATATTTACCAAATTTTTACCAAACATCATATATAAAAGATGCGGTTATCGTAGTGGGACTTGTAGAAGGTGTTTTGGCGTCAACTACGCATAAAACAATACTAATCTGAATTTGTCATGCTTTCCTTACTGTAATTTATCCCTATCTTCATTCTTAAAAAAATAAAGTTTGTATGTTTCTGACATTTTGGAAAATATCTGACTTTTACCCTCACATAAATCAAAAAATAATTATGACATCTCAAAAAGGTAAACATCATTAATTAATACAACCTTTCTTTTATGTTGTCTGTGTATTTCATTTCATTCCAATGATTATTATAGATGACCGGGCAATATATAAATGAATAACTTACTTCCGAGATAATCCGCGCGGAAGGTCGCACAACCCAAAAAATATTTTTTTGGAGTAAAATAGCATTTTTCTCAGCTTTATCTTGCATTACGAGTGTATATCATAGTTAGCCCTTTCCGTTTTCTTTAATACACCTCCCCTAGTGGGAAACGGGTAGCACCCCAGGAACCACAATCCTCAGGGAAGTAATATAATACTCCGAGGTGGCGATCATATTATGCCACATATTATTCATTCTGCAGTATTTACCATATTTAGTTATAATTTATATTGTCTATTATGTCATATTAGATCAATTGTGATAGATAAAAAAAAAAGCCGTAGTAGTGATAATAGCGTTATATTGAAGCATATTCCCCGGCTATCCTGAGACGGGAATTACTGCTGACGCAATCGAATGTTCCTAGACGGTTTCTGATTGGCTCCCAGACTATGTATAAGCTCCACCCACTCTGTTATGATGCCAAATCGTCAATTATTATATAAGTAAGAATAATACAAGAAATTAAAGAAAAAAATACAAAAATTCACGACATATCAGTCGACCTGCTACGGATATGGATG
>WNWK01032949.1:0-21527 GCA_009830355.1 Cherax destructor
CCACCTACCACCCCCCCCTTGCCTGCGGGCCCCCACCCCCCCACCTTGTCCTGGTCACCTACCACCCCCCCTTTTTCCCAAACCACCACCCCCCACCACCTGCAGCCACCTCCCCCCCCCTTTTTCCCCGGCCCCCCACCACTCCCCCCTTTTGTACCCAACCCCAAACCCCCACCTTGTACCTGCAGCCACCCCCCCCCCCCTTTTGGGGCCCCCCACCCTCCCACCTTGTACCTGCCCCCCCCACCCCCCACCTTGCCTGCATTTACCCACCACTCCCACCTTGTCCCCCAGCCACCCCCCACCCCCCCCTTTTTAAATTAAACCCCCCAAACCCCCCCCTTGTCCGAGCCCCCACCACTCCCCCCTTGTCCGAGCCACCCCCCCCCCACCTTGTCCCCAGCCACCCACCACTCCCACTTTAAAATTGGCCACCTACCACTCCCACCTTGTACCTGCAGCCACCTCCCCCCCTTTTGCCCGAACCCACCACTCCCACCTTGTATTTTAAAGCCACCACCCTCCCACCTTGAAGCCACCCACCACCCCATTTTCCCGCAGCCACCCACCCTCCCACCTTGTACCTGACCACCTACACACTTTACCCTTCATTTCCCCCCCTTTCCTACCCCCCCTTTCCCCCTTTACTTAACCCCCCTTTTTCCCAAATTTTTTTTCCTCAGAAACTTTTTTTTAAAAACCTTTCCCCCAGATACCATTTTCCCATTTTACCACCCTTAAAACCACTTCCTCTTTTTTTTCCCTTCCCTTTTTTCCCTTCCTCAGCCCCTTAAATTCCCCATTTTTTTTAATTCCCCATGTTTATACCACTTCCCCTCATGTTTATACCATTCCTCATGTTTATACCACTTCCCCTTTTTTTTTAAAACCCCCTTTTTATTTTTTAAACCACTTCCCCATGTTTATACCCTTCCTCATGTTTTACTTCCCTTTTTTATCCCACTTCCCCATGTTTATCCCACTTCCTTTTCCCCAATTTTTTATCCCTTTTTCCCCCCCATGTTTTCCCACTTCCCATGTTTATACCACTTCCCATTTTTTTAAAATTTTTTCCCCCTGTTTTCCACTTCCCCATGTTTATACCACTTCCCCATGTTTTACCATTTCCCCCATGTTTATCCCATTCCCATGTTTATACCACTTCCCATGTTTTCCCTTTTTCCCCCCTTTTTTATCCCTTTTTCCCCCCATGTTTATCCCTTTTTCCCCCATGATACCACCCCCATGTTTATACCATTTCCCCCATGTTTATACCACTTCCCCATGTTTATACCATTTCCCCTTTTTATTTTCTTTTTTCCCCCCTCATGTTTATACCACTTCCCCGTTATCCTTTTCCCCCCAAAACGCTTTCTATCCCCCCTTTTTATCACGTTCCCCCTACCATTAAACCCTTTTATTTTTTTTTCATTGCAAATTTCCCCCTTTACCCTTCCATTTTTTCCCCTCATCACACACACACACACACACACACACACACACACACACACACACACACACACCCCACAAAAAAACCCCAAAACCCAAACCACACACACACAAAATGGAAACTAAACACACACACACACACACACACACAAAATGGTAACTAAAACACACACACACAAAAAAAAAAAACCCAACACACCTGGTAACTAAACACACACACACACACACAAAATGAAAAAACACACACACAAAAATGGTAACTAAAACACACACACACACACAAACACACACACACACACACACACACACACACACACACACCCCGCACGCTGGCACAAAAAAACCCACAGAAAGTAAAGAAAGATCAGGGGGTTATGTGAATGCAGATGCAATCACGAACAGATGTTATGACCAAAAAAGGGTTTAATAGTGGAGAAGCAACCAGAATTAATAGTCCTACAGATACAAAACCTCAACACAAAAACTGAGGGAAAAAAATTTGGGAAAAACAGCATGGAGTAAGGACCATTGCAAATGTATCATTCTAATTTTATTCTTGGGAAAATAAGAGGAACTAAAAAAAAATGGAGGATCGGGGGCGAGTAACCTACATAAACTGAATCTAATTCACTCATGAAAGATGCGATTAATTGACTTAACGAGTCGAAGAACCAAAAAAAAACCCCATAGTTAGTGGAAGGTTAGTGTGGCCACATTGAACACGTCCGTAAGTCCCCATAGTTAGTGGAAGGTTAGTGTGACCACATTGAACACGTCCGTAAGTCCCCCCTAGTTAGTGGAAGGTTAGTGTGACCACATTGAAAACGTCCGTAAGTCCCCCATATTTAGTGGAAGGTTAGTGTGACCACATTGAAAACGTCCGTAAGTCCCCCATAGTTAGTGGAATTTGTGTGACCACATTGAAAACGTCCGTAAGTCCCCCCCCGTTAGTGGAAGGTTTCAACTGAACACGTCCAAGTCCCCCATAGTTAGTGGAAGGTTTGTGTGACCACATTGAACAGTCCATAAGTCCCCCAAATTAGTGGGGGGGTTTGTGTGACCAAAATTTAAAAAGTCCGTAAGTCCCCCCAAAGTTAGTGGAAGGTTAGTGTGGGCCACATTGAAAACCCGGGCCCCGTTGGGAAGGTTAGTGTGACCAATTTAAAACGTCCGTAAGTCCCACATGTTAGTGGAAGGTTTGTGTGACCACATTGAACACGTCCGTAAGTCCCCGATAGTTAGTGGAAGGTTAGTGTGACCACATTGAAAGGGGCCGTAAGTCCCCCATGTTAGTGGAAGGTTTGTGGCCACATTGAAACGTCCGTAAGTCCCCCATAGTTAGTGGAAGGTTTCCACTTGAAAACGTCCGTAAGTCCCCCATAGTTAGTGGAAGGTTTGTGTGACCCATTGAACACGTCCGTAAGTCCCCATAGTTAGTGGAAGGTTAGTGTGGCCACATTTAAACTCCCTAAGTCCCCCATAGTTAGTGGAAGGTTAGTGTGGCCCCATTTAAAAAAACTGTAAGTCCCCCATAGTTAGTGGAAGGTTAGTGGTGGCCCTTGAAAAAGTCCGTAAGTCCCCCATAGTTAGTGGAAGGTTAGTGTGACCACATTGAAAACGTCCGTAAGTCCCACATAGTTAGTGGAAGGTTTGTGTGACCACATTGAACACGTCCGTAAGTCCCCCATAGTTAGTGGAAGGTTAGTGTGGCCACATTGAAAACGTCCGTAAGTCCCCCATAGTTAGTGGAAGGTTTGGTGACCACATTGAAACGTCCAAGTTCCCCTATAGTTAGTGAAAAGGGTTTGTGTGACCCCATTGAAAACGTCCGTAAGTCCCCTGACATGAAGCAATAGTGACCCAGTATACATGTACGGAACACAGGGTTTATATGATAAGATAAGATTTTCTTCATTTTAACCCCGGAGGTTAGCCCGAGAACCCAAGAAAGTCAGTCGTCATCAGACTGCTCTCTTATTTCCATTGGGGGCCAATCTTGTCCCAGGACCCACACATCGACTAAACAGCCAGGTACCTATTTGCTGCGAGGTGAACATGACACAGGTGTAGGGAAAAACGTCCCAAATGTTTCCACCGCCGGAATCGAACTGAACACGACACTGCATGGTGGCTGATGTGCATATATGGGGGTGTGATGCGGGGTAGTGTGATGTGATGAAAGGGGTAGTGATGGAGTGTGATGAAGGGTGGAGTAGTGATGGAATGTGTGAAGGGGTGGAGTAGTGATGGGTGTGATGAAGGGGGGGAGTAGTGATTGGGTGTGATGAAGGGGTGGAGTAGTGATGAAGTGTGATGAAGGGTGGAGTAGGAAGGAAAATGTGATGAAGGGTGGAGTAGTGATGGGGGAAAGTGATGAAGGGGTGGAGTAGTGATTGAGTGTGGTGAAGGGGTGGAGTAGTGATGGGGTGTGATGAAAGGGTGGAGTAGTGATGGGTGTGATGAAGGGGTGGGTAGTGATGAGTGTGATGAAGGGTGGAGTAGTGATGGGTGTGATGAAGGGGTGGAGTAGTGGGTGTGATGAAGGGTGGGTATGATGGAGGTGATGGAGGGTGGGGAGGTGGAGTGTGATGAAGGGGGGGAGTAGTGTGGAGTGTGATGAAGGGGTGGAGTAGTGTGGAGTGTGATGAAGGGGTGGAGTAGTGATGGAGTGTGATGAAGGGGGGGAGTAGTGATGGAATGTGATGAAGGGTGGGTAGTGATGAGTGTGATGAAGGGTGGGTGTGATGGGGTGTGATGAAGGGGGGAGTGATGGAGTGTGAAAGGGGTGGAGTAGTGATGGAGTGTGATGAAAGGGTGAGTAGTGATGGGTGTGATGAAGGGGTGGAGTAGTGATGGAGTGTGATGAAGGGGTAGAGTGATGGGTGTGATGAAGGGTGGGTAGTGATGGAGGTGATGCGGGGGTGTAGGATGAGTGTGATGAAGGGGTGGAGTAGTGATGGAGGTGATGCGGGGGGGGAGTAGTGATGGGTGTGATGAAGGGGTGGGTAGTGATGGAGTGTGATGCGGGGGTGGAGTAGTGATGGAGTGTGATGAAGTGGTGGATAGTGATGGAGTGTGATCGGGGTGAGAGGATGGGGTGATGAGGGGGGGGAGTAGTGATGGAGTGTGATGAAGGGGTGGAGTAGTGATGGAGTGATGGGTGGAGTAGTGATGGAGGTGATGAAGGGGTGGGTGTGATGGAGTGTGATGCGGGGTGGAGTAGTGATGGAGTGTGATGAAGTGGTGGAGTATGATGGAGGTGATGCGGGGTGGGTAGTGATGGAGGTGATGGGGGTGGGTAGGATGGAGTGTGATGAAGGGGTGGAGTAGTGATGGAGGTGATGCGGGGGTGGAGTAGTGATGGAGTGTGATGAAGGGGTGGAGTAGTGATGGGGGTGTGATGAAGGGGTGGAGTAGTGATGGAGTGTGATGAAGGGGGGGGAGTAGTGATGGAGGTGATGAAGGGGGGGAGTATGATGGAGTGTGATGAAGGGGTGGGTAGTGATGGATGTGATGAAGGGGTGGAGTAGTGATTGAGTGTGATGAAGGGGTGGAGTAGTGATGGGGTGTGATGAAGGGGGGGAGTAGGTGGAGTGTGATGAAGGGGGGGGTAGTGATGGAGTGTGATGAAGGGGTGGGTAGTGATGGAATGTGATGAAGGGTGGAGTAGTGATTGGTGTGAAGGGTGGAGTAGTGATGGGGTGTGATGAAGGGGTGGAGTAGTGATGGGTGTGATGAAGGGTGGAGTGTGATGGAGGTGATGAAGGGTGGAGTATGATGGAGTGTGATGAAGGGGGGGGTAGTGATGGAGTGTGATGAAGGGGTGGAGTAGTGATGGAGTGTGATGAAGGGGTGGGTAGTGATGGAGTGTGATGAAGGGGGGGGAGGTGGGTGTGATGAAGGGGGGGAGTAGTGATGGGTGTGATGAAGGGGGGAGTAGTGATGGGTGTGATGAAGGGTGGGTAGTGATGGAATGTGAAGGGTGGGTAGTGATGGAGTGTGAGAAGGGTGGGAGGATGGGGGGTGATGAAGGTGGGTGTGATGGGTGTGATGAAGGGGGGGGGTAGTGATGGAGTGTGATGAAAAGGGGGAGTAGAGGTGATGAAGGGGGGGAGTAGTGATGGAGGTGATGGGGTGGGGTAGGTGGTGTGATGAAGGGGTGGGGAGTGTGGAGGTGATGCGGGGGTAGTGATGGAGTGTGATGAAGGGGGGGGTAGTGATGGAGTGTGATGCGGGGGGGGGAAATGATGGGGGTGATGAAGGGTGGAGTAGGGTGGAGTGTGATGCGGTGGAGTGGGATGGTGTGATGAAGTGGTGGGTAGTGATGGGTGCGGGGTGGATGTGATGGAGGTGATGAGGGGGTGGAGAGGATGGAGTGTGATGAAGGGGGGGTAGTGATGGAGTGTGATGCGGGGTGGGAGTGATGGAGTGTGATGAAGGGGTGGGTAGTGATGGAGTGTGATGAAGGGGTGGAGTAGTGATGGAGGTGATGAAGGGGTGGAGTAGTGATGGGTGTGATGGGGTGGAGTAGTGGGGTGTGATGAAGGGGTGGGTAGTGATGGGGTGATGGGGGTGGAGTAGTGATGGGTGTGATGAAGGGGTGGAAGTGATGGGGTGGGTGAAGGGTGGGTGTGATGGGTGTGGGGGGGTGGATGGGTGTGATGAAGGGGTGGAGAGGGGAGTGTGATGAAGGGGTGGGTAGTGTTGGTGTGTGATGAAGGGGTGGGGGAGTGATGGAGGTGATGAAGGGGTGGAGAGGATGGAGTGTGATGAAGGGGTGGAGTAGTGATGGAGGGGATGAAGGGGTGGAGTGTGATGGAGTGTGATGAAGGGGGGAGGATGGAGTGTGATGAAGGGTGGAGTGATGGAGGGATGAAGGGGTGGAGTAGTGATGGGTGATGAAGGGGTGGGAGTGATGGAGTGTGATGAAGGGGTGGAGTAGGATGGAGGGATGAATGGAGTAGTGATGAAGGGGTGGATAGTGATGGAGTGTGATCTAGATATTGTTCTGGGATGTGGGTGTTGTGGAATAGTGGATAGAGGGGCAAGTATCGCACTGTTTTGAAGTGTTTTCGTTTTGGTCATATTATAAAGAATGCATTGGTTTCTTATTATTGATTGTATGAAAACCGTTAAGTTGGTGACTAAGGCCAGAGTGCATCTTATCTTTATCTTCTTCAGTTGAAAAGAGACAAAAGATGCTGGCGCATCTTTATTCAATCGTGTCTATCTTCTGCCATCACCCTACGCCTCGGTTCATTGTTACCCATCACCCTGCGCCTCGGTTCATTGTAACCCATCACCCTGAGCCTCGGTTCGTTGTAACCCATCACCCTGAGTCTCGGTTCGTTGTAACCCATCACCCTGAGCCTCGGTTCGTTGTAACCCATCACCCTGAGTCTCGGTTCGTTGTAACCCATCACCATGAGTCTCGGCTGTGTAACCCATCACCCTGAGTCTCGGTTCGTTGTAACCCATCACCCTGAGTCTCGGTTCGTTGTAACCCATCACCCTGAGTCTCGGTTCGTTGTAACCCATCACCCTGAGTCTCGGTTCGTTGTAACCCATCACCCTGAGTCTCGGTTCGTTGTAACCCATCACCCTGAGTCTCGCATCTATATGCAGACAGAATGGTAGGTTGAAGTTAGGACTCTGCAAAACAGGAGCAGAGGAAAGCAAGCGCTTCAACCTTGTAAATGAGTCTGAACAATCTCGAGTCCAGATGAACTGGACTTTGCTACTAGTGAGCTCAGTGAGAGGAGCAGCGACTGAGCAAAGTTAGGACAGAACCTGCGATAATAACCTGCCATACCCAGGAATCTTTGCACACCCTTCTATCCTGTGGTACTGGAAATGCTGCAATGCACGAACTTTAGCATCAATAGGAGCAACTTACCTTGCCTATACAAAACCCTAGATAGGTAATCTTGGCTTGACCAAAACTACACTTAGCCAAGTTAACAGTGAAATTATAATGTGTCAGTTTCTCAAACAAAGCTCTGAGACGTGTCAAGTGTTGTTCCCATTCGTCACTGTACACCACTAAATCGTCCAGATAGGCTTCTACTCCGTCTAAGTCGTAGGTCAACTCGTTCATAATACGTTTAAATGACGAAGCAGCATTACATAAGCCGAATGGAGTGACGAGATAGTTGAACAATCCATCTTGAACGGTGAAGGCAGATATTTCTTGAGCACGTTCAGTAAGTGGGACTTGATAATATCCTCGTAAGAGATCTAAACGGCTGACATACTGTGCTCCTGAAACACGATCAATCAGGTCGTCTAAGCGAGGTAAAGGATAACCATCAGGCAAGGTGACAGAGTTCACTTTCCTGTAATCAGTACACATCCTGAAACTACCATCAGGCTTGGGCACTAATATACACGGTGAGGCCCATGGACTTTACTGCGTTCAATAAGTCCATGAGATAACAAAAAGTCAACTTCTTCTCTCAATGCTCTATGTTTCGTTGGACTCATTCTGTATGTTGATTGTTTAATAGGTGAAGCTCCCTGTACATCACTAAACAATTCAGGGTACTGCAAAATCATGTTTTTAACATTACTTGCTTTATCAGCATCAAGGTTACTTAGAAAATTATCGAGTGATTGTAGTGTCACTGAATTCTCTAAACGCACCTCTATACCTCTAGAGATGTCAGGCAGACTGACGTTTCCTTCCTGTAGTCTAGGAAGAATAGAAGCAGTAGGTAGAGGGCTAGCGTAGTATGCCTTGAGCTGATTAATGTGGTACACATGACTGGATTTTCTCTTCCCAGGCGTGCGTACTAGGTAATTTACGTCACTAAGCTTCTTCACTACTTCCAGGGGACCATCATACCTGGCTTGTAGAGCATGACCTGGTACTAATTTCTGTGCCATCACCTTATCTCCTGCTTTAAAAGAGCGAGATACAGCACGCTTGTCATACTGTTGTTTCATCCTAGCCTGAGCTGAAACTAGGTTTTTCAAAGCAAGCTCTCGAGCAGCAGTTAAATGCTTCTGCATTAATGAAGGTGATGTGTTTAATGATGGATTAGATTTTCCTGTCCACACGTCTTTCAACACAGCAAGAGGACCACGCACTTGGTGTCCGTATATTAGCTCAAACGGACTAAATCCTAGACTTTCTTGCTCACTTTCTCTTATAGCAAACAGAAGAAAAGGTACACCTTCATCCCAGTCTCTAGAAAAATGTTCACAATAGTCTCTCATCATACACTTCAGTGTCTGATGAAATCTCTCTAGAGCACCTTGGGACTGAGGATGGTAACTGGCAGAAAGTACTGATTTTATTCCTAGGTGGGATAATGCTTCTCGAAAGATCTTAGAGGTGAAGTTAGATCCTGATCCGACTGTATCTCTCGTGGCAATCCAACCTGGGAGAAAAATTTCATCAATGCCCTGACAATAGCACGAGCATTAATTTTTTTCAAAAGAATGGCTTCAGGATAGCGTGTAGCTGCGTCCATTATGTAAACAGGTATTGGTTCCCCAACTTGGTTCTAGGCAGAGGACCAACACAATCTATGATAAGACGTGAGAATGGATCACCATTTACAATTATTGGTATGAGAGGAGCAGGTGGAGGCGAGTGAGCTGGTTTGCCTGTCACCTGACAGACGTGGCAACGTCGCACATGATCAGCAACAGTGTCCTCATCCCCGGCCAAGTGAAATGTTTTGCCAGTTTCCTAGTGTCTTCCTGACACCCAAATGTCCTCCTATGGGACTATTATGAGCAAAATCAAGAGCTTGCTCACGAAATGTAACTGGTAAAACAACAAGATGCTTGACTGTGGTGGAATCACTGTCATCTGTCAACTGACTTGTACTTTTCTCCATTAGTACACCTTTACTGTAATAATAACAATTATCGAGATCCTTTGCTTCACTCTCAGTAAGTGCTATATCTCTCAGTCTTTCCAAAGACTGATCAGCAAACTGATCCTTGATTAAATCGTCGTGAGTGAGAATCTTAACATCAGTTGTGTCTTGACTAGGCTGAGGATTGGGGGATGGGGAGTCAGTGCTAGTGATCCTGGGCGCAGAGAATCACTGAACAACATATTCAACCCCAAGTCATTATCATCAACTAACTCAGCAGGAGACAAGGATGGTTGTTGTTGTATCTTTGACATAGCACGAGTAATTGCACTGAGAGGAAATAATATAGGCTTCTCTCTACAAGCTTCAATGGCATAATTATCATCAGTGGTATTATCAATCACAAGTGGCTCCTTACAAATACCAGCCTGAAGGATATCGTTTCCTATCAACAAGTCCACTGACCTGATAGGAAATTCACCACTGGAAATACCAACTGACATATAACCAGAATAATAGCTTGTTTCAAGGTACACTTTGTGAAGAGGAACTTTAATAACAGCACCTCCATAAGCTTCTAACAATACATCTATCTGGGTATAGGTATCATTAGTTAAAGGCAATACATCTTCTCTTAACAACGTAAGATAACTACCAGTGTCTCTGAAAGTAATTATCTCAGTGAGCTTAGATTCGTCAAGTCCTACTTTGCCTCTCGACAAGTACGGACTCATAGCTGACCGAATCTTCTCATCAGATACTCGGTCTGATGCTAGTCATATATTCTGAGGAACATTCTTCAAAACAGCAGGATCAGAATTACTAGGCTGTAGGTGCCCTTGTTGCACCGAAGAAGATATGACTTGAGTGGGAGCGCCAGCTGCACGATCTTGTCTCATATCTCTTTCTAACTTGAAGCAATACTCTCGAGTATGACCTTTCCTAAGACAGTAGTTACATTTGACATTCTTCTTCTCAGTATTAGACTTCTGTCTAACTACAGAGACAGATTCAGGAATGTCAGGTTTCCTGGTGAAGGTACGAGAAGTAACAGTAGCAGGTGTTTTAGGCAGGCACTGATCAACTGATTGGGTTTGCCAATTCCTAGGACATTTTTTAGTTACCTTTTTTCTCTCAGTTTTGATGCGTACGATTTTGTGAGAAATTTCGTAGTTGTCAGCTAATGCTGCAGTCTCTAGAATATCTGAGGCAGTGTGGTCGATCAGATATTTCTGTACATCAGCAGACATACAGTTGTTGAACTCCTCGTGAAGTATCAGCTGAACGAGACTGTCATAAGTCTGGCACTGGGAAGCTCTGCACCACCTCTCAAATGCAAGCTTTTTCTCACGGGCAAACTCCACACAAGTTTGACCCTGTCGTCGTTATAACGTACGAAATGCACGTTGGTAACTTACAGGTAACAAATTATATGTCTCAATGTATTTGGCAAATGGCAAAGCAGCAGTACATGTTTGAGCTCTGCCAGTCAAAGCTGTGTGCAACAATGTAGCCCAATGCTTACGTGGCCAATTCATGGCACGTGCTTGATTTTCGAATACGTCAAAATACGTGTCCAAGTCTGTCTCCAGAAACTTAGGGACCATTGATGCAGCTTTCTGCACATTAAATGTATCCTCTGTAGAGCTACTAGGCTGATCAGATCTAATACTTTGTTGTCTCTGGAAACGAACAGTTCCTCTATGGAACTCTTCCTCGTTCAATTTCCTCTGTGCCTCAATTTGTGCAGTCTGCAACAATATTAGGCGTTCCATCCTGTCGAATTGCTCCTGAGATATAGGATCAAAAGACAAGGGAAAAGTAGGTAAATGAACAGGTTTATCTGGATGGACCCTAGGTCGGGCACCTAGTCCAGCCATGCCAATAGAGTCTAGATCTGGTCTAGTATAAGTTCGTTGTAACCCATCACACTGCGCCTCGGTTCGTTGTAACCCATCACCCTGCGCCTCGGTTCGTTGTAACCCAACACCCTGCGCCTCGGTTCGTTGTAACCCATCACCCTGCACCTCGGTTCGTTGTAACCCATCACCCTGCGTCTCGGTTTGTTGTAACCCTGCGCCTCGGTTCGTTGTAACACATCACCCTGCGTCTCGGTTCGTTGTAACCCATCACCCTGCATCTCGGTTCGTTGTAACCCAACACCCTGAGTCTCGGTTCATTGTAACCCATCACCCTGCGCCTCGGTTCGTTGTAACCCATCACCCTGAGTCTCGGTTCGTTGTAACCCATCACCCTGAGTCTCGGTTCGTTGTAACCCATCACCCTGAGTCCCGGTTCGTTGTAACCCATCACCCTGAGTCTCGGTTCGTTGTAACCCACCATCCTGAGTCCCGGTTCGTTGTAACCCATCACCCTGAGCCTCGGTTCGTTGTAACCCATCACCCTGAGTCCCGGTTCGTTGTAACCCATCACCCTGAGTCCCGGTTCGTTGTAACCCATCACCCTGAGTCTCGGACCGACCTTCTGGATCCCCTCCTGACGGTATTGCCGTGAGCTGAATTAGCAAAGAGGCGGATTCTCCATTATGTTGGAGGCGGCTACGTAATACTGTTTCCCCGGTGCACTACCTGCAGTCTACCTGGAGAGAATTCCAGGGGTCAACGCCCCCGCGGCCAGGTCTGTGACCAGGCCTCTTGTTGGACCAGAGCCTGATCAACCAGGCTGTTACTGCTGGCCGCACGCCGTCCAACGTACGAACCACAGCCCGGCTGATCAGGTACCGACTTGAGATGCCTGTCCAGTGCCTGCTTGAAGACAGCCAGGGCTTGTTGGTAATCCCTGATGTATGCTGGGAGGCAGTTGAACAATCTTGGGCCCCTCACACTTATTGTGTTGTCCCTCAACGTGCTAGTGGCACCCCTGCTCTTCATTGGGGGAATGTTACATCGCCTGCCGAGTCTTTTGCTTTCGTACGGAGTGATTTTTGTGTGCAAGTTTGGTACTAAGCCCTCGAGAATTTTCCATGTGTATATAATAATGTATCTCTATCGCCTGCGTTCTAGAGAGTACAGGTTTAGGAACTTCAAGCGTTCCCAGTAGTTGAGGTGGTTTATCGCACTTATGCGTGCGGTGAAGGTTCTCTGCACATTTTCAAGGTCAGCAATTTCACCCGCCTTGAAAGGTGCAGTTAGTGTGCAGCAATATTCCAGCCTAGATAGAACAAGCGATCTGTAAAGTGTCAACATGGGCTTGGCATCCCTGGTTTTGAAGGTTCTCATTATCCATCCTGTCATTTTTCGAGCATATGCAATTGCTACATTGTTATGGTCCTTGAAGGTGAGATCCTCTGACATGATCACTCCCAGGTCTTTGACATTAGTTTTTCGCTCTATTGTGTGGTTGGAATTAGTTTTGTACTCCGATGAGATTTTAATTTCTTCACGTTTTCCGTATCTGAGTAATTGAAATTTCTCATCATTGAACTTCATATTGTTTTCTGCAGCCCATTTAAAGATTTGGTTTATGTCTGCTTGGAGTCTTGCAGTGTCTTCAACGGTGGACACTGTCATACAGATTCGGGTGTCATCTGCAAAGGAAGACACAGCACTGTGGCTTATATCCCTGTCAATGTCTGATATGAGGATGAGGAATAGGATGGGAGCAAGTACTGTGCCTTGTGGAACAGAGCTTTTCACAGTAGCTGCCTCAGACTTTACTCTGTTGACTACTACTCTTTGTGTTCTACGTGTTAGGAAATTATAAATCCATCTAACAACTTTTCCTGTTATTCCTTTATCACGCATTTTGTGTGCTATTACACCATGGTCACACTTGTCAAAGGCTTTTGCAAAATCTGTGTATATAACATCTGCATTCTGTTTATCTTCTAGAGCATCCAGGACCTTGTCGTAGTGGTCCAGTAGTTGGGACAGACAGGAGCGGCCTGCTCTAAACCCATGCTGTCCTGGGTTGTGCAATTGATGGGTATCAAGATGGGTGGCGATCTTGCTTCTTAGAACCCTTTCAAAGATTTTTATGATATGGGACGTTAGCGCAATTGGTCTGTAGTTCTTTGCTATTGCTTTACTGCCCCCTTTGTGGAACGGGGCTATGTCTGTTGTTTTTAGTAGCTGCGTGACGACCCCAGTGTCCATGCTCCCTCTCCATAGGATGTTAAAAGCATGTGATAGGGGCTTCTTGCAGTTCTTGATGAACACGGAGTTCCATGAGTCTGGGCCTGGAGCGGAGTGCATGGGCATGTCATTTATTGCCTTTTCAAAGTCATTTGGCGTTGTGGTGATGTCAGAAAGGCATGTGTCTGTCAAGTTCTGTGGCACTCTCATGAAAAAATCATTTAGGTTTTCGATTTTCAGTCTGGTTAGTGGCTCGCTAAAGACTGAGTCATACTGGGATTTAAGTAACTCACTCATTTCCTTGTTGACATCGTGGCGGCTACGTAATACTGTTTCCCCGGTGCACTACATCGTGGCGGCTACGTAATACTGTTTCCCCGGTGCACTACATCGTGACGGCTACGTAATACTGTTTCCCTGGTGCACTACATCGTGGCGGCTACGTAATACTGTTTCCCCGGTGCACTACATCGTGGCGGCTACGTAATACTGTTTCCCCGGTGCACTACATCGTGGCGGCTACGTAATACTGTTTCTCCGGTGCACTACATCGTGGCGGCTACGTAATACTGTTTCTCCGGTGCACTACATCGTGGCGGCTACGTAATACTGTTTCTCCGGTGCACTACATCGTGGCGGCTACGTAATAGTGTTTCCCCGGTGCACTACATCGTGGCGGCTACGTAATACTGTTTCTCCGGTGCACTACATCGTGGCGGCTACGTAATACTGTTTCCCGGTGCACTACATCGTGGCGGCTACGTAATAGTGTTTCCCGGTGCACTACATCGTGGCGGCTACGTAATACTGTTTCTCCGGTGCACTACATCGTGGCGGCTACGTAATACTGTTTCCCGGTGCACTACATCGTGGCGGCTACGTATAGTGTTTCCCGGTGCACTACATCGTTGCGGCTACGTAATACTGTTTCCCGGTGCACTACATCGTGGCGGCTACGTAATACTGTTTCCCCGGTGCACTACATCGTGGCGGCTACGTAATACTGTTTCCCCGGTGCACTACATCGTGGCGGCTACGTAATAGTGTTTCCCGGTGCACTACATCGTGGCGGCTACGTAATACTGTTTCCTGGTGCACTACATCGTGGCGGCTACGTAATCTGTTTCCCCGATGCACTACATCGTGGCGGCTACGTAATAGTGTTTCCCCGGTGCACTACATCGTGGCGGCTACGTAATACTGTTTCCTGGTGCACTACATCGTGGCGGCTACGTAATACTGTTTCCATGTGCACTACATCGTGGCGGCTACGTAATACTGTTTTGATTGCACTACATCGTAGCGGCTACGTTACTGTTTCCCGAGTTGCACTACATCGTGGCGCTCACGTAATACTGTTTCCCCCTTTCACTACATCGTGGCGGGTACGTAATACTGTTTCCCGGTGCACTACATCGTGGCGGCTACGTAATACTGTTTCCCCGGTGCTGCATCGTGAACTACGTTCTGTTTCCCGGGGGGCACTACATCTTGGGGGCTACGTAATACTGTTTCCCGGTGCGCTCATCGTGGCACTACGTAATACTGTTTCCCCGGGTTTTCACACATCGTGGCGGCTACGTAATACTGTTTGGTGCACTACATCGTGGCGGCTACGTAATTTTCCCGGTTTCACTAAATCGTGGCGGCTACGTATTTCTGTTTCCCCGGTGCCTACATCGTGGCTACGTAATACTGTTTCCCCCCTGCACTACATCGATGGCGGCTACGTAATCACTGTTTCCCCGATTTTGCCCACATCGTGGCGGCTACGTAATACTGTTTCCCCGGTGCACTACATCGTGGCGGCTACGTAATACTGTTTGATTGCACTACATCGTGGCGGCTACGTAATCTGTTTCCCGGTGCACTACATCGTGGCCTACGTAATGTTTTCCCCGGTGCCTACATCGTGGCGGCTCGTAATACTGTTTCCCCGGTTTCACTACATCGTGCGGCTACGTAATACTGTTTCGGTTTCACTACATCGTGGCGGCCTACTGCTGTTTCCCAGGTTTTCCACATGGGGGGCGCTGCGTAATACTGTTTCCCGGTGCACTACATCGTGGCGCTACGTAATACTGTTTCCCGGTGCACTACATCGTGGCGGCTACGTAATACTGTTTCCCGATTGCACTACATCGTGGCGGCTACGTAATACTGTTTCCCGGTGCACTACATCGTGGCGGCTACGTAATACTGTTTCCCGGTGCCTACATCGTGGCGGCTACGTAATACTGTTTCCCGGTGCCTACATCGTGGCGGCTACGTAATACTGTTTCCCGAGTTGCACTACATCGTGGCGGCTGCGTAATACTGTTTCCCCGGTGCACTACATCGTGGCGAGCTACGTAATACTGTTCCCGGTGCACTACATCGTGGCGGCTACGTAATACTGTTTCCCCGATTGCACTACATCGTAGCAGCTACGTAATACTGTTTCCCCGGTGCACTACATGTGGCGGCTACGTAATACTGTTTCCCCGGTGCACTACATCATTGGCGCTACGTAATACTGTTTCCCCGGTGCACTACATCATTGGCGGCTACGTAATACTGTTTCCCGTGCACTACATCGTGGCGGCTACTCGAACTGTTTCCCGGTGCACTACATCGTGGCGGCTACGTAATACTGTTTCCCCGGTGCACATCGTGCGGCTACGTAATACTTTTTCCCTCCGGTGCACTACATCGTGGCGGCTACGTAATACTGTTTCCCTGGTGCACTACATCGTGCAGCTACGTAATACTGTTTCCCGGTGCACTACATCAGTGGCGGCTACGTAATACTGTTTCCGGTGCACTACATCGTGGCTGCTACGTAATACTGTTTCTCCGGTGCACTACATCGTGGCTGCTACGTAATACTGTTTCCCTGGTGCACTACATCGTGGCTGCTACGTAATACTGTTTCCCCGGTGCACTACATCGTGGCGGCTACGTAATACTGTTTCCCCGGTGCACTACATCGTGGCTGCTACGTAATACTGTTTCCCCGGTGCACTACATCGTGGCGGCTACGTAATACTGTTTCCCCGGTGCACTACATCGTGGCGGCTACGTAATACTGTTTCCCCGGTGCACTACATCGTGGCTGCTACGTAATACTGTTTCCCTGGTGCACTACATCGTGGCTGCTACGTAATACTGTTTTCCCGGTGCACTACATCGTGGCGCTACGTAATACTGTTTCCCTGGTGCACTACATCGTGGCGGCTACGTAATACTGTTTCCCTGGATACACGTGCGGTACATCGTCGGATCACGTGGCGGCTACGTAATACTGTTTCCCTGGTGCACTACATCGTGGCTGCTACGTAATACTGTTTCCGGTCGAATTGCGTACATCTGTGGCGCCTACATGCTGTACTTCCCGGTGCACTACATCGTGGCAGCTACGTAATACTGTTTCCCGGTGCACTACATCGTGGCGGCTACGTACATTGTTTCCCGGTGCACTACATCGTGGCGGCTACGTAATACTGTTTCCCCGGTGCACTACATCGTGGCGGCTACGTAATACTGTTTCCCCGGTGCACTACATCGTGGCGGCTACGTAATACTGTTTCCCCGGTGCACTACTTTGTCAGTTCGTAATGCTTGGTCGCTCTCTCTGTATTCCACTCACACCTGAAATACTTACAATATCTGAGCACATGAGGTATGTACCTATGCCTTTTACAAATCTCATAATTCTGAGCACCTAGTCTATGGATTCACAGTGTTGGTTATGAGTAGTCAATATACACAGGATTAATTTGTCTATTATATCTAATAATTGCTCAAAAAATATTGATTTTTTTTCATTCACTTTATTACGTTTGTCTTTTCTCCATCAGAATCATTCTCTCTATCACCTCAAACACCACAACCTTCACCATTGCCACCTCTATGGTGTCTCTACTATCACCTCAAACACCACATCCTTCACCATTGCCACCTCTATGGTGTCTCTACTACCACCTCAAACACCACATCCTTCACCATTGCCACCTCTATGGTGTCTCTACTATCACCTCAAACACCACAACCTTCACCATTGCCACCTCTATGGTGTCTCTACTATCACCTCAAACACCACAACCTTCACCATTGCCACCTCTATGGTATCCTCTACTACCACCTCAACCACCACAACCTTCACCATTGCCACCTCTATGGTGTCCTCTACTACCACCTCAAACACCACATCCTTCACCATTGCCACCTCTATGGTATCCTCTACTACCACCTCAAACACCACAACCTTCACCATTGCCACCTCTATGGTGTCCTCTACTACCACCTCAAACACCACATCCTTCACCATTGCCACCTCTATGTTGTCCTCTACTACCACCTCAACCACCACATCTTCACCATTGCCACCTCTATGGTGTCCTCTACTATCACCTCAACACCACATCCTTCACCATTGCCACCTCTATGGTGTCCTCTACTACCACCTCAACACCACAACCTTCACCATTGCCACACCTTGGTGTCTCTACTACCACCTCAAACACCACACCTTCACCATTGCCACCTCTATGGTGTCCTCTACTACCACCTCAAACACCACAACCTTCACCATTGCCACCTCTATGGTGTCTCTACTACCACCTCAAACACCACATCCTTCACCATTGCCACCTCTATGGTATCCTCATCTACACCTCAAACACCACATCCTTCACCATTGCCCCTCTATGGTATCCTCTACCTACCTCAAACACCACACCTTCACCATTGCCACCTCTATGGTGTCCTCTACTACCACCTCAAACACCACAACCTTCACCATTGCCACCTCTATGGTGTCCTCTACTACCACCTCAAACACCACAACCTTCACCATTGCCACCTCTATGGTATCCTCTACTACCACCTCAAACACCACATCCTTCACCATTGCCACCTCTATGGTATCCTCTACTACCACCTCAAACACCACATCCTTCACCATTGCCACCCCTATGGTATCCTCTCTACCACCTCAAACCCAACCTTCACCATTTCCACCTCTATGGTTTTCTCTCTACCTCTCAAACACCACATCCTTCACCATTGCCACCTCTATGTATCCTCTTACCACCTCAACACCACATCCTTCACCATTGCCACCTCTATGGTATCCCTACTACCACCTCAAAACCCATCCTTCACATTGCCACTCTATGGTATCCTCTACTACCACCTCAAACACAACATCCTTACCATTGCCACTCTTGGTGTCTCTACTACCACCTCAAACACCACATCCTTCACCATTGCCACCTCTATGGTATCTCTATCCACCTCACCACCACATCTTCACCATTGCCACCTCTATGGTTCTCTCTACCACCTCAACCACCACAACCTTCACCATTGCCTCTTGGTGTCCTCTACTACCACCTCAACCACCACATCCTTCACCATTGCCACCTCTATGGTATCCTCTCTACCACCTCAAACACCCAATCTTCACCATTGCCACGTCTTGGTATCCTCCCACCTCAACCACCACATCCTTCACCATTGCCACCTCTTTGTGTCTCTCTCCACCTCAACCACACTCCTTCCCATTACTTATGGTATCCTCTATACCCAACCACCACTCCTTCACATTGCCCCTTGGTATCCTCTCTACCCCTCAAACACCACACCTTCACCATTGCCCTCTTGGTGTCTCACTCCACCTCAACCACCCAACCTTCACCATTGCCCCTCTTGTATCCTCTCTAAATCAACCACCACAACCTTCACCATTGCCACTCTTGGTGTCTCTACTCCACCTCAACCACCACACCTTCACCATTGCCACCTCTATGGTATCCTCTACTACCACCTCAACCACCACAACCTTCACCATTGCCACCTCTATGGTGTCCTCTACTACCACCTCAACCACTACACCTTCACCATTGCCACCTCTATGGTGTCCTCTACTACCACCTCAACCACCACATCTTCACCATTGCCACCTCTATGGTATCCTCTACTACCACCTCAACACCACAACCTTCACCATTGCCACCTCTATGGTGTCCTCTACTACCACCTCAACCACCACAACCTTCACCATTGCCACCTCTATGGTGTCTCTACTACCACCTCAACCACCACAACCTTCACCATTGCCACCTCTATGGTGTCCTCTACTACCACCTCAAACACCACAATCTTCACCATTGCCACCTCTATGGTATCTACTACCACCTCAGACACCACGCCTTCACCATTGCCACCTCTGGTGCCCTCTACTACCACCTCAAACCCACCACACCACCATTGCCACCTCTGTGGTGATCATCTACTACCACCTCCAGCCACCGCAGCCTTCACCATTGCCACCTCTATGGTGTCCTCTACTACCACCTCAAACACCACAGCCTTCACCATTGCCACCTCTATGGTGTCTCTACTACCACCTCAGCCACCACAACCTTCACCATTGCCACCTCTATGGTGTCCTCTCTACCACCTCAGCACCACATCCTTCACCATTGCCTCTATGGTATCTCTGCTACCACCTCAACCACCACACCTTCACCATTGCCACCTCTGTGGTGCCCTCTACTACCACCTCAAACACCACATCCTTCACCATTGCCACCTCTATGGTGTCCTCTACTACCACCTCAACCCACAACCTTCACCATTGCCACCTCTATGGTATCCTCTACTACCACCTAAAACACCACATCCTTCACCATTGCCACCTCTATGGTGTCCTCTACTACCACCTAAAGCCACCACGTCCACCATTGCCACCTCTGTGGTGTATCTCACTACCACCTCAAACACCACCTTCACCGTTGCCACCTCTGGGTTTATCTCTACTACCACCTCAAACACCACAGCCTTCACCATTGCCACCTCTATGGTGTCCTCTACTACCACCTCAGCCACCACAACTTCACCATTGCCACCTCTATGGTGCCCTCTACTACCACCTAAAGCCACCACAACCTTCACCATTGCCACCTCTGTGGTTGATACTCTACACCTCAGCCACCACACCTTCACCATTGCCACCTCTAGGGTTTGTCCTCTGCTACCACCTCAAACACCACATCCTTCACCATTGCCACCTCTGGTTCCTCTACTACCACCTCAGCCACCACAACCTTCACCATTGCCACCTCTATGGTACCCTCTACTACTACCTCAAACACCACAACCTTCACCGTTGCCACCTCTAGGTGTCCTCACTACCACCTCAACCCCCACATCCTTCACCATTGCCACCTCTAGTGGTGTCCTCTACTACCACCTCAGCCACCACATCCTTCACCATTGCCACCTCTATGGTGTCTCTCTGCTACCTCAACCACAACCTTCACCTTTTGCCACCTCTATGGTTATCCTCTCTACCTCAACCACAATCGCCTCCATCTTTCCTCCTCCACCTTTATCTAATTTCCCATTCTTGACATTTTCCATTTATTTTCCTTCCCTAATCCTGATAATTATCTTCGAAGCTCAACCACACACACATTGCTGTATATCATCTGAACTTACCATCATTACTAAATATTGCTTCCCCTTTCCCTCTGTTGGACCTCATGGCCAAAATAATCCTCGTTAATTACATGCCGATTATCGACTCTCATTTACAGCGTGTATAACCTATGACAATCGCCTCCACGACGGGAACGACACAGTAAGCAGCTCTTACTGGTGACTTGGCCCCGACAACGTCTACTCAGTAGTGATGCTGCAGCGTCTGGCTGTCAGCATACGAGATAATTAACATTGCCAGGGAAGCTAAACCAGATAGTGCTTGTTTGTATCCCGACGTACAACTAACACGTTAATGGTAGGATCGGAGGGGCGGGAGTCTACAACGTCGCGGAGTCTACTAACGTCGCGGGAGTCTAAACGTCGCTGGAGTCTACTAACGTCGCACAGCGGAGTCTACTAACGTCGCACAGCGGAGTCTACTAACGTCGCACGCGAGTCTACTAACGTCGGACCAGTAGTCAATGTTCATACAGGCTTCTGTTTGTATATTGAATCTTTCGTTGGTTACAGTGTCAGTATACGAGAAGTGTATTCTTTGTGAAACAGGTTTATTCTGTTGAAAATGCTGTTCTCAGGTGCATGTTAGAGATTTAACCTTTTATCTAATAAAAACAATTTATTAAAGTTTCATCAAGGCACACACAAACACACACACACACACACACAC
>WNWK01032950.1:0-21527 GCA_009830355.1 Cherax destructor
TTTGCACTTGATTCCCCATAATTTAATCCCACTCCTCTCCCCAACACCCTAGCATTTACTTCTTTTACAACCCCATCTATAAAGATATTAAACAACCATGGTGACATTACACATCCCTGTCTAAGACCTACTTTTACCGGGAAGTAATCTCTCTCTCTCCTACACACCCTAACCTGAGCCTCACTATCCCCATAAAAACTCTTTACAGCCTTCAGTAACTTACTACCTATTCCATACACTTGCAACATCTGCCACATTGCTAACCTATCCATTCTATCATATGCTTTTTCTAAATCCATAAATGCAAATGAAAATTTCCCTACCTTTATCAAAATACTGTTCACATATATGCTTCAATGTAAACACTTGATCTACACATCCCCTACCCACTCTAAATCCTCCTTGCTCATCTGCAATCCTACTCTCTGTCTTACCTCTAATTCTTTCAATAATAACCTTGCCATACACTTTACCTGGTATACTCAGTAAACTTATTCCCCTATAATTTTTATAATCTCTTTTGTCACCCTTCCCTTTATATAAAGGAACTATACATGCTCTCTGCCAATCCCTAGGTACCTTTCCCTCTTTCATACATTTATTAAACATTTCTGTCATGATCCCGTCAGTTCCAGCTGCTTTACCCCCTTTCATTCTACGTAATGCCTCACGCACCTCCCCCACACTCACATCCTGCTCTTCTTCACTCATAAACGATGTATGAAAAAGATGCATGAAATTACCACCTCCTTTTCTTCATCGACATTTAAAAGTTCCTCAAAATATTCCTGCCATCTACCCAATACCTCCAGCTCCCCATCTACTAACTCCCCTACTCTGTTTTTAACTGACAAATCCATTTGTTCCCTAGGCTTTCTTACCTTGTTTATCTCACTCCAAAACTTTTTCTTATTTTCAGCAAAATTTCTTGACAGAGCCTCTCCCACTCTTTCATCTGCTCTCCTTTTGCACTCTCTCACCACTCTCTTCACCTTTCTTTTACTCTCCATATACTCTGCTCTTCTTACAACACTTCTGTTTTGTAAAATCCTCTCATAAGCTACCTTTTTCTCTTTTATCACACCCTTTACTTCTTCATTCCACCACTCACTCCTCTTTCCTCCTGCACCCACCCTCCTATAGCCACAAACTTCTGCCCCACATTCTAATACTGCATTTTTAAAACTATCCCAACTCTCTTCAACCCCCCCACTACTCATACTTTCACTAGCCCACCTTTCTGCCAATAGTTGCTTATATCTCACCCTAACTTCCTCCTCCCTTAGTTTATACACTTTTACCTCTCTCTTACTTGCTGTTGCCATTTTCTTTTTGTCCCATCTACCTTTTACTCTAACTGTAGCTACAACTAAATAATGATCTGATATATCCGTTGCCCCTCTATAAACATGTACATCCTGAAGCCTACCCATCAACCTTTTATCCACCAATACATAATCCAACAAACTACTTTCATTACACGCTATATCATATATTATATACTTATTTATCCTCTTTTTCATAAAATATGTATTACTTTTTACCACATCTCTTTCCCCGCAGTATTTTGTATGTCGTTATCATGTCTCCTCTGACCCTTCTTTCGTCCAGTGTTGTTAGTCCTATTTCCCTCAACCTTTCTTCATAAGACAGACCCCTGAGTTGTGGAACTAACTTTGTCGCAAACCTTTGCACTTTCTCTAGTTTCTTTACGTGCTTGACCAGGTGTGGGTTCCAGACTGGTGCTGCATATTCTAGTATGGGCCTGACGTACACGGTATACAGTGTCTTGAACGATTCCTTGTTAAGGTAACGGAACGCTAATCTTAGGTTTGCCAGTCGCCCATATGCTGGCGCAGTTATCTGGTTGATGTGTGCCTCCGGAGACGTGCTTGGCGTTATACTCACTCCAAGGTCTTTCTCCTTTGCCGAGGTTTGTAGCCTTTGTCCGCCTAGCTTGTACTCTGTCAGCGGTCTTCTTTGCCCTTCTCCGATCCTCATGACTTTGCATTTGGAGGGATTGAATTCGAGAAGCCAATTGCTAGACTAGATGTCGAGCTTGTCCAGGTCTGTTTGCAGCCCTGCCTGGTCCTCTTCCGATGTGATTCTCCTCATTATTTTCACATCATCCGCGAATAGAGACACTTCTGAGTCTATCCCGTCCGTCATGTCATTTATATATACCAGGAATAACACTGGTCCTAGGACTGACCCCTGCGGTACACCGCTCGTCACAGGCGCCCACTGTGATACCTCACCACGCACCATGACCCATTGTTGTCTCCCTTTGAGGTATTCCCTGATCCATTCCAGTGCCCTTCCTGTTATACCTGCTTGTTCTTCCATCTTCTTTACTAATCTCATATGAGGAACTGTGTCGAAGGCCTTCCTGCAGTCTAAGAAAATGCAATCAACCCACCCTTCTCTCTTTTGCCTTACCTCTGTTACTTTATCATAGAACTCCAGGAGGTTTGTTACACAGGATTTGCCTTCCCGGAATCCGTGCTGTCTGGTGTTTATTATCCTGTTCCGCTCAAGGTGTTCCACCATTCTTTTCCTGATGATTTTCTCCAGGACTTTGCACACTATACACGTAAGTGACACCGGTCTATAGTTTAGTGCCTCTTTTCTGTCTCCTTTTTTAAAAATGGGGACTACGTTGGCCTTCTTCCATACCTCAGGTAGCTGCCCAGTTTCAAGGGATGTGTTGAATATTATGGTAAGTGGCACACTCAGTACCTCAGCTCCTCCTTATGTATGAGTGTGGTGAAAGTGTTGAATGATGAAAGTATTTTCTTTTTGGGGATTTTCTTTCTTTTTGGGTCACCCTGCCTCGGTGGGAGACGGCCGACTTGTTGAAAAAAAAAAAAAATATATATATAATATATATATATATATATATATATATATATATATATATATATATATATATATATATATATATATATATATACATATATTTATTATTTTATTTATGCATGTATATGGTGATACAAAAATAGATGCTTTCACTATGACTCACTTCTTCACTGCCAGAGGGGCGCCGATAATACAGTTAAAAACTACAAATATTCTGACCTTTTCTTCAGTGTGAAGGGCATGTACTCTCCCCTCCAGGACTCAAGCCCACATAACTGGCTTCCCTGAATCCCTCTATGTTACCTTGCTTACACTCAAACAGCACACCAAATCATAGAACCACTTGCCTCCACTCACTTTTATCTCACACTTTCACTCACGCTTTCCGGATATCTAAGCCTCTCGCATATAAAACCTCCTGTACCCACTCCCAGCAACCTTTGCAAGGGCGACCCCTCCTCTTCTATCCCTCAATACAGAATGATACGCACTCAAAGTCATCTTATTTTGTTCCACCCTCTTTAAATGTCCGAACCACCACGACAACCATTCTTCAGCCATATACTTTTAATAACTTCACACTTCCTAGTCTCCAAGTTACAATTTCTTTACATAACAGTCACACCACACATTATTCTCAGACACACCTCCACTGCTTCCAGCATACATACATACATTCAAACACACACACACACACACACACACACACACACACACACACAAATGTAAAGTCATGAAGATCGGGGAAGGGCAAAGAAGACCACAGATAGAGTATAGTCTAGGTGGCCAAAGACTGCAAACCTCACTCAAGGAAAAAGATCTTGGGGTGAGTATAATACCGAGCACATCTCCTGAGGCACACATCAATCAGATAACTGCTGCAGCATACGGTCGGCTGGCACACCTAAGAATAGCGTTCCAATACCTCACTAAGGAATCATTCAAGACTCTGTACACCATATACGTCAGGCCCATACTGGAGTATGCAGCACCAGTTTGGAACCCACACCTGTTCAAGCACGTCAAGAAACTAGAGAAAGTGCAAAGGTTTGCAACAAGACTAGTCCCAGAGCTAAGGGGATTGTCCTACGAAGAAAGGTTAAGGGAAATCGGCCTGACGACACTAGAGGACAGGAGGGTTAGAGGAGACATGATAACGACATATAAAATACTGCGAGGAATAGATAAGGTGGACAGAGACAAGATGTTCCAGAGAGGGGACAGAGAAACAAGGGGTCACAATTGGAAGTTGAAGACTCCTATGAGTCAAAGGGATGTTAGGAAGTATTTCTTCAGTCATAGAGTTGTCAGGAAGTGGAATAGCCTAGAAAGTGACGTAGTGGAGGCAGGAACCATACATAGTTTTAAGACGAGGTTTGATAAAGCTCATGGAGCAGGGAGAGATGACCTAGTAGCAATCAGTCAAGAGGCGGGGCCAGGAGCTATGACTCGACCCCTGCAACCACAAATAGGTGAGTACAAGACAAGGCGGACAGAGACAGGATGTTAAAGAGCAGGGATACAGCAACAAGAGGTCACAGTTGGAAGATGAAGACTCGCATGAGCCACAGAGATGTTAGTAATTATTTCTTCAGTCATAGTTGTCAGGAAGTGGAATTGTCTGGAAAGTAAGGTAGTGAAGGCAGGTCCATACATAGATTTAAGGTACGTTAAAGCTCATGGAGCAGGAGAGAGTGGACCTAGTAGCGACCAGTGAAGAGGAAGGGCCAGGAGCTATGAATCGACCCCTGCAACCACAATTAGGTGATTACAATTAGGTGAGTACACGCACACACACCAACACGATGTCAATTTAATGGGGAGAATTCAAGGGGAAGGGGACAAGGCAGGTCTACAAGGGGATATGGATAGGCAACAGGACTGGTCCAGCAAATAGCTCATGGAGTTCAACCCCGCCAAGTACAAAGTCCTGAAGATCGGGGAAGGGTAAAGAAGACCACAGACAGAATACAGTCTAGGTGGTCAAAGCCTACAAACATCACTCAAGGAAAAGGATCTTGTGGTGAGTATAACAACAAACACATCTCCTGAGGCGCACATCAACCAAATAACTGCTGCGGCATATGGGCGCCTAGCAAACCTAAGAACAACATTCCGACATCTCAGTAAGGAGTCGTTCAAGACGCTGTACACCGTATATATCAGGCCCATATTGGAGTATGCAGCACCAGTTTGAAACCCACACCTAGCCAAACACTTAAAGAAATTAGAGAAAGTGCAAAGGTTTGCAACATGACTGGTCCCAGAGCTAAGGGAAATGTCCCACGAGGAGGACAGGAGGGACATGGAACATGATAACATAAAATACTGAGAGGAATTGACAAGGTAGACAGAGACAGGATGTTTCAGAGATGGGACACACCAACAAGGGGTCACAGTTGGAAGTTGAAGACTCAGATGAGCCACATGGATATTAGGAAGTATTTCTTCAGTCACAGATTTGTCAGAAGTGGAATAGTCTGGAAAGGGAGGTTGTGGAGGCAGGATCCATACATAGCTTTAAGAAGAGGAATGATAAGGCTCACGGAGCAGGGAGTGACCTAGTAGCGATCAGTGAAGAGGCGTGTCCAGGAGCTATGAATCGGCCCCAGCAACCACAATTAAGTGAGTACACATGCACAGACACAACAACACAGAAAAAAATCGAATATTTTCATTATGCTTGCTTCCCCACATGTGGCACTGTTTCCACACATGTGGCACTGTTTCCCCACATGTATGTAGCACTGTTTCCCCACATGTGGCACTGTTTCTACACATGTGGCACTGTTTCTACACATGTGGCACTGTTCCCCATATGTGGCACTGTTTCTACACATGTTGCAATGTTTCTTCTAATGTGGCACTGTTTCCTCATGTGGCACTGTTTTCACACATGTGGCACTGTTTTCACACATGTGGAACTGTTTACTCACATGTGGCACTGTTTCTACACATGTGGCAATGTTTCTTCTCATGTGGCACTGTTTCCTCATGTGGCACTGTTTCCTCATGTGGCACTGTTTTCACACATGTGGCACTGTTTTCCCACATGTGGCACTGTTTACTCACATGTGGCACTGTTTCCTCACATGTGGCACTGTTTCCTCACATGTGGCACTGTTTCCTCACTTGTGCTGTTTCCTAACATGTGGCACTGTTTACTCACATGTGCTGTTTCCTAACATGTGATACTGTTTCCTCACATGTGGCACTGTTTACTCACATGTGGCACTGTTTCCTCACATGTGGTACTGTTTACTCGCATGTGGTACTGTTTCCTCCCATGTGCTATTTCTAACATGTGGCACTGATTACTCACATGTGGCACTGTTTAATCACATGTGGCACTGTTTCCTCATGTGGTACTGTTTACTCACATGTGGTACTGTTTCCTCCATGTGCTATTTAATAACATGTGGCACTGATTACTCACATGTGGCACTGTTTACTCACATCTGGCACTGTTTACTCACATGTGGTAGTGTTTACTACATGTGGCACTGTTTCCTCACATGTGGTGCTGCTTACTCACATGTGGCACTGTTTCCTCACATGTGCTGTTTCCTAACATGTGGTACTGTTTACTCACATGTGGCTCTGTTTCCACACATGTGGTGCTGTTTATTCACATGTGGTGCTGCTTACTCACATGTGGCACTGTTTCCACACATGTGGTGCTGTTTCCCCTGTGGTGCTGCTTACTCACATGTGGCATTGTTTACTAACATGTGGTGCTGTTTCAACACATGTGGCACTGTTTCTCACATGTGGCACTATTTCCTCACATGTTGTGCTGTTTCCTTACATGTGGCACTGTTTCCCACATGATGTGCTGTTTCCTCACATTTGGCACTGTTTGCTCACATGTGGCACTGTTTGCTCACATGTGGGACAGTTTGTTCACATATGGCACTGTTTCCTAACATGCAGCTCTATTTCCTCATTTGTGGCACTGTTTCCTCGCATGTGGCGCTGTTTCCTCACATGTGGCACTTTGTCCTCATATGTGGCACTGTTTCCTCACATGTGGTGCTGTTTCCTCACATGTGGCGCTGTTTCTTCATATGTGACACTGATTCCTCACATGTGGTGCTGTATTCTCACATGCAGCACTGTTTCCTCACGTGTGGTGCTGTTTCCTCACATGTGCCACTGTTTCCCACATGCTGTGCTGTCTCCTCACATCTGGCACTGTTTCCACACATGCAGCACTGTTTTCTCACATGCTGTGCTGTTTCCTATCATCTGACCTTGAAAATGTGCAGAGAACCTTCACGGCACGCATAACTGCGATAAACCACCTCAACTACTGGGAACGCTTGAAGTTCCTAAGCCTATACTCTCTAGAACGCAGGCGGGAGAGATACATTATTATATACACATGGAAAATTCTCGAGGGTTTAGTACCAAACTTGCACACGAAAATCACTCCCTACGAAAGCAAAGACTTGGCAGGCGATGTAACAAACTCCCCAATGAAGAGCAGGGTGCCACTAACACGTTGAGGGACAACACAATAGTGTCAGGGGCCCAAGATTGTTCAACTGCCTCCCAGCATACATCAGGGGGATTACCAACAAACCCCTGGCTGTCTTCAAGCAGGCACTGGACAGGCACCTAAAGTCGGTACCTGACCAGCCAGGCTGTGGTTCATACGTTGGACTGCGTGCGGCCAGCAGTAACAGCCTGGTTGATCAAGCTCTGGTCCAACATGAGGCCTGGTCACGGACCGTGCCACGGGGGCGTTGACCCTGGAATTCTCTCAGGTAAACTCCAGGTTTCCTCACATGCGGCATTGTTTCCTCACATGCCGCTCTGTTTCCTCACATGTGGCACTGTTTCCTCACATGTGGCACTGTTTCCTCACATGCGGCACTGTTTCCTCACATGCCGCTCTGTTTACTCACATGTGGCACTGTTTCCTCACATGTGGCACCGTTTTCTCACATGTGGCGCTGTTTCCTCACATGTGGCACTGTTTCCTCACATGTGGCACTGTTTCCTCACATGTGGCACTGTTTCCTACATGTGGCACTGTTTCCTCACATGTGGCACTGTTTCCTCACATGTGGCACTGTTTCCTCATATGTGGCACTGTTTCCTCACATGTGCGCTGTTTCCTCACATGTGGTGCTGTATCCTCACATGTGGCACTGTTTCCTCACATGTGGCGCTGTTTCCTCACATGTGGCACTGTTTCCTCACATGTGGTGCTGTATCCTCACATGTGTCACTGTACCCTCACATGTGGCACTGTTTCCTCACATGTGGCACTGTTTCCTCACATGTGGCGCTGTTTCCTCACATGTGGTGCTGTATCCTCACATGTGGCACTGTTTCCTCACATGTGGCACTGTTTCCTCACATGTGGCGCTGTTTCCTCACATGTGGCGCTGTTTCCTCACATGTGGTGCTGTATCCTCACATGTGGCACTGTTTCCTCACATGTGGCGCTGTTTCCTCACATGTGGCACTGTTTCCTCACATGTGGTGCTGTATCCTCACATGTGGCACTGTACCCTCACATGTGGCACTGTTTCCTCACATGTGGCACTGTTTCCTCACATGTGGTGCTGTTTCCTCACATGTGGTGCTGTATCCTCACATGTGGCACTGTTTCCTCACATGTGGCACTGTTTCCTCACATGTGGCACTGTTTCCTCACATGTGGCGCTGTTTCCTCACATGTGGTGCTGTTTGCTTACATGTTGCTCTGTTTCCTCACAAAGTGACCAAAAAAAGAAGAAACACTTTTACAATCATTCAGTAAGTATCATGCAAAATGCGTGTGTACATCAATGATTAGATGACTCTCTGAACTGTAACATGCTTCAGAGTGCAGGCACTGTACTAGCTATACCTCCAGGTGTGGCTCATGTTACAATGATCACACTCAAACAGCACGTCAAGTCATAAAAGAAACTTACCTCCACTCACTCTTATCTAAGACAGTCCCTTTACACTTCTCTGCAGCCTTTCCTGGAGTGACTCAGTCATCCTCCCTCCCAACTTTATGAACTTTCTAATCCCATATTGCTCTAGTGCTCCTAAATATTCAATATACTTCAACAACGTCTTCTCAACTCTCTAAATACTACCTTTGGTAACCTCCCTCCAATCTTCAAGCTCCAAACTGTTCGTATTACCATCACACATTGCTCTCAAATACATCTCCAGATATTGCAGCCTCATCGTCACTGCAACTTTTAAACCCCATGCTTCACACCCATATAACACTGTTAATATCACTATCCTCTGGTACATTCCAATTTTTTTTGCTTCACGAATCCCTCAATGCATTAAAAAAAATTTTGCCACGGCTAATACTATGGTTCAACTAACACTATGGTTCAACTCATCTTTCATAGAACCATCCGTCAACCAGTCCACTACCAAATATTTGAAAATATTCACTTCTTCCATTCTCCCTCCAAGTTAATATATATTCTTTTATTGACTCCAGATTTTGTTAGTCTCATTACCTTGCTTAATAATAATTATTACTATTATGATCATTTTTAATGACTATATATTACTGTCATCGTAATTCCTAGTTATTTTTTTTCAAATCATTACAGAAACTAATGTATTTTATGACATTTTCAGCTTGTGTTGCTACTACAGTTATCTCGTGCCTCGCTGCAGCAAACTCTTCGGTAAGTCATATTTCAGCACATAAAACATTACTGGAGACTAACTTCTGGGAACTCTAGGAGACACAGTCGTAGGAGAGCCTTCAGGCTGCCATTTGTGAATATTTCCTGTCTCTCCCCATACTTAATAAGGAATTGAGGAACTTCTCTGGGATGTTTACGAGTATGAGGAACAGTACTGGTTCCAGACTATGTGTGTGTGTGTGTTTATGTGTGTACTCACCTAGTTGTGGTTGCAGGGGTCGATTCATAGATCCTGGCCCCGCCTCGTCACTGGCCTCTACTGGGTCACTCTCCCTGCGCTATGAGCTTCATCATTCCTCTACTTAAAGCTATGAATGGAGCCTGCCTCCACTACATCGCTTCCCAAACTATTCCACTTCCTGACCACTCTGTGACTGTGTGTGTGTGTGTGTGTGTGTGTGTGTGTGTGTGTGTGTGTGTGTGTGTGTGTGTGTGTGTGTGTGTGTGTGTGTGTGTGTGTGTGTGTGTGTGTGTGTGTGTGTGTGTGTTAATATCATTGACCATAAATTGTTTATTACAAAAATCTTTGCATTTCTACTAAATTAATTCGTATTGCAATATTCCTGCAGGCTACTGCATGTTTCCCAGCAAGTACAAGTGGGTAGAGTGTACCCTCTGTACCCTAACATGTGCCCACTACCTGTTGATGACCCACCTGCCCACTGCATATTGACGACCCATCTGGCCACCACATGTTGACGACCCACCTGCCCACATGTTGATGACCCAGCTGCTCACATGTTGACGACCCACCTGCCCACATGTTGATGACCCAGCTGCTCACATGTTGATGACCCACCTGCCCACATGTTGACCCACCTTCCCACATGTTGATGACCCACTTGCCCACATGTTGGTGACCCACCTGCCCACATGTTGACGACCCACCTGCTCTCCCCATGTTGACAAAACACCTGTAATACACATGTTGAAGGCTCACGTCTGTATTTGCTTCGCCACATAAGTAAAAAATCAGTAGATAACGAACAAGAGCGAAAAGGAAAATTGTAATAGACGAAAGTAAAATGTGGAAGACAAAGCAAATGTTGTTTGAGAAGAAAAAGACAAAAACGTAATGAAAAAAAAAATGGTAAAAATGAGAAGAAACTCAACTTTGATATGTAAAATCATTTAATAAAACAGAGGGAGTGGAAATAAAGTTACAACAGTCACTATTTCCAACATTAATTATTATGAACCTCGGCAAGAAAACCTGTGGTAACAACAACTATTATGAACATGAAAGCATCAACTAGCACCTAGCGGCATCAACTAGCAACTACCAGCATCAACTAGCAGCTATCAGCATCAACTAGCAGCTACCAGCATCAACTAGCAGCTACCAGCATCAACTAGCACCTACCAGCATCCAGTAGCAACACGCTCTTCTCAATCAGAAATCCATCTTCAACTTCATCTTCGCTACTCTTGCTTTAAAACATCTACCATCTATCTCCACTAATGTATCTTTCCTAACTGATCCTTTATTTCACTCAACTTTATTTTATGATACTGCAAATAAATTAGCTTTTAGACGTCTTATATTTTATTATTAAATACCTGTTTATTACTGTAACAAAAATATGGATGAGTATTTAATTACGAAGTTCAACATTGTTCAATTATCCCAGTTATGTATATATACTCCATTAATATCTTCAATATATATATATATATATATATATATATATATATATATATATATATATATATATATATATATATATATATATATATATATATATATGTAGAGAGAATGGAACGAGACAGAGTGACTTCGAGTGTATAAATCTGTAGTGGAGGGAAGGCGGGGTAGGGGTCGGCCTAGGAAAGGTTGGAGGGAGGGGTAAAGGAAGTTTTGTGTGCGAGGGGCTTGGATTTCCAGCAGCATGTGTGAGCGTATTTGATAGGAGTGAATGGAGGCATATGGTTTTAATACTTGACGTGCTGTTGGAGTGTGAGCAAAGTAACATTTATGAAGGGATTCAGGAAACCGGCAGGCCGGACTTGAGTTCTGGAGATGGGAAGTACAGTGCCGGCACTCTGAAGGAGGGTGTAAATGTTGCAGTTTTATAACTGTAGTGTAAAGCACCCTTCTGGCAAGACAGTGATGGAGTGAATGATGATGAAAGTTTTTTTTTCGGGCCACCCTGCCTTGGTGGGAATCGGCCGATGTGTTAATAATATATAAATAAAAATATAATATATATATATATATATATATATATATATATATATATATATATATATATATATATATATATATATATATATATATATACACACACAAGGTGTCTTACTATGCCAAGATTCACTTACTTCTTGAGGTGCGCACCCTCTTTTGACAACCCAACACTCAACGAGTATGACGCACACCTGAGATCAACCCTTAAGAAGGCACTGAATCTGTCACTAGAGGATCGGCAATGGGAGCAGGCAACCCTCCCAGTGCGACTGGGAGGTATAGGGGTGCGCAAAGCAACGCAGGTAGCTTTACCTGCATTTCTGTCATCGTGTTTGGCCTCCTGTGGATTAGTCAAGAAGATTGTCTCTGAACGTTTGAGAGGTATGGTGGGAGCTCAAGACCCCAGGTTCATTGAAGCAGCAGTGCAGTGGGACATTCTGGCAGACTCCTCCAGTAGACCAGCTCCTCCCAAAGAGCACAAACAGTCCCACTGGGACGAACCGATCATGGAAAAAATTGCCAACACTATGCTCACCAACGCTTCAGGAAAGGATAAAGCTCGTCTCCTAGCGGTGAAGGCACCACACTCAGATTTCCTTCTAGCTGTTCCCAATTCCTCTCTGGGGACTCTACTCGACCCACAGGCCATTCGGATTGGTGTTAACACTTCGCCTAGCCGCCCCCATACTCACCGAACATAGGTGTATTTGCGGCAGGGCTGATCAATTCGGACTTCATGGTCTAGTGTGTCACACATTAGAAGGGAAGTATGCTAGACATGAGGAGGTCAATGACATCATAAAGAGAAGCCTCGCCACAGCCCGTTGCCCAGCTCAACGGGAACCCCAAGTGCAGAGGTCTGATGGAAGTCAAAAGCGTCCTGATGGAGCCACCATGCTACCCTGGAAGGATGGTAAGCAGATTGCTTGGGATTACACCTGTGCTGCCACAATGGCAGACACCTACTTTGAAAGCCTTTTCCCTTGCTATAACTTCATCCCAATAGGGTCGGAGACCCATGGAGCATGGGGCAAGTGTGTTCTAAAGTTTCTCAAAGAGCTGGGTGAAAAACTCATCATAGAAACCAAGGACCACAGGGCGACCAGCTTCCTCTTTCAGAGACTCAGTGTATATATATATAAATAAATCTCCATACATTTTGTGCGTAAACGAGGAACCAACAAGTGTGGGAAGGGCCAGTTTAAGCAGACGTCATCGCGAGTATCCACTGGAGATTACAGAGTCGTGACAATTTTCTGCATCAGGCTGTTGCTTCTATATCAGTGAAAGTGCAGTGTGCGTGTTGGGAGTTGAGTAGTTAGTGGATGTGGCGTTGAGGGGATCCCTCCAGTGGAGGTGTGGGGGAGGTTTGTTTACCCTCTGTTAGTCCAGGGTGGGGGGGAGAGTGGTCGCCCAGGACTCGTCATTGGATGATGAACAAAACACCACCTTAGTTAACAGTGAGAACACGGTGATCAGTGTGCCAAATGGTGAGGTTGTTTCTAAATAAAATGATAAGTGTATATCAATTAGCAAAAGTTAGTGCTGTGAATCTTAAGTGAACAAACAGGGCCACTTCCTTCGCCCCCCATTCCTGGTCCTCTCCCCACATCCTGGTCTAGGCCTACTGACTTCCTGACCAAGAGTGTTGCCGTTTAGTGCCTCACGAATTACTCACACTCCCGCTCAGTACTCTCCCACCCTCATCCCCCATGCATCCATGCTGTCCTTCACCCGTCACCCCACAGCTGGCACCCTCCCACCCCCACAATGTCACAAGATGTGCTGGATTCCCAGGAATCTCCACGACAGAGCCAACGCCTTGGAACCCGACCACGAGGCATCTGCCAGGTGTGCCATAGGGAATGTGCACTCAATCCCTTAACTGGCAACATCCATGCACACAATGGATGTCTAGGCTCCAGGAGGGCTCCAAATGGGAACAGCCAACAGACCCTCCCAGCAGACAGAGCTGACAGCTACCCTGACTTCACCTCTACAGAAGACTTAAAATCTGCAATCAAATTAACATCCACCAAGACGCTGACACACATCCCCAAAGCAGCTCGCCATCAAGCTGCCAGCAAATTCGCTGATCTCTTGAAGAAAGTCAACGATGCTCCTGCAAACAACGGATCCTGGCACAACCTATTGCTATTTGGCAATGCCTGTTTGGCTGTCCCACCAAGGAGGGACAAGTCACTAGCTACATCTGTTATCAGGGCAATAAATGCATTTCCCAAAGATGACAACCTCGTCCGGCTCCCCTCCAGGGCGTCAAACACCCCTGGGAAAATGTCAACAACAGGACACCTGACGCCTCAAAAATCAGGGCCCAAATTAGCAGAAAAATAGAAGAGGGTAATACTATCGGAGCACTGAGGCTTATAACCAGTGAGGATACCATCGCTCCTAAGGATGTCATTACAGCACAAGCCCTGAAGGACAAACATCTACCCAGGGCTCCCAGTACCAACATTGACCCCCTTGACATTGCAGCAGGTGAAGAACATTTAACCTTACAGGACGCCGATGTGTATAAAGCTGCTATGTCATTTCCACAGGGCTCAGCAGGAAGTTTCACCAGTTTAAGGCAACAACACTTAAAACAAATGCTCAATCCAGGTCTTGGTGAGGTTTCTGAGAGGTTGCTGTCTGAAATCACCAAATTTTCCAATGTGTGCCTGGCTGGCAGTGTCCCAGAGGCCATTACACCCCTTTTCTTTGGTGCCTCACTGTGTGCCCTCCGGAAAAAGGATGGAGGAATCAGGCCCATTGCAGTGGGCAACACCTTTCAGCGTGTTTTGGTGTTCAACAAGGCTGTGAAGCAGCTGCCCATGCAGCACGAGTATACATCAACAACATGTCCAATGAAAAAGCCTTTATCAAATTGGACTTTGCCAATGCTTTCAACTCAGTCAGAAGAGATGCTGCTCTCCAAGCAGTTTCTAGGCACTTTCCTTCCCTCTATCCCTTCATAAAATCGTGTTATAGTGTGGCTTCTAAACTATTGTTTGGGGACCATGAAATTGACTCTTGTGAGGGTGTGCAACAGGGGGACCCTCTTGCTCCCTTTCTATTCTATCTAGTCATCAAGGATGTCACAGAAGCGCTGTCCAGTGAGCTCAATATCTGGTTCTTGGATGATGACACCCTAGCTGGCACTACTGGCACATCAGGAAAATTAAAGATATGGTAGAGAGCCTGGGCCTATCTTCAAACCCCACCAAATGAGAAATAGTTTCCACCAATCCACAGATGATCCAGAACATTAGGGCTGTTTTACCAGGGGCATGAGCCATTGATCCAGCCAACAGCACTCTCCTTGGTGCTCCTCTTGGGCCCAATACCATCGATCTGGTCCTGGAAAAAAAATCTCAGACCTCAGACCTACTCACCAGGTGCCTGTCAATCCAAAAACTTACATACTTCCTGAGATGCTCCCCAGCCTTCAGCAGCCCAAAACTCAAGGAATATGACTCTCTCCTCAAGACCATGCTAGGGAGTGTATTGAATCTTTCCCTCGAAGATGGACAGTGGTTGCAAGCCTCACTTCCAGTCAGACTTGGGGGGCAGATTGCCCTACCAGCTTTCCTATCCTCTTCCATAGCATCAAATGAGCTAATAAAACAAATTCTTCCAGACACCCTCAGTGATTCAGCAGGAATACAGGACCCTAGCTACACCAGTGCAATCACTGAATGGGAGAGACTTGCTGCCCCAACACCAAAACCTAGTGAAGAACTGGCCTACAAACAGTCAAGCTGGGACGGTCCTATCACTGAAAAGATACTTGCGAATATGCTTAGGGCTGTAACATCAAACAGGGAGACTGCCCGTCTCCTAGCTGTAAGTGCACATCACTCTGGAGACTTCCGTCAAACAGTTCCCATGGGAACACGCCTCAACCCTAAGACCCTGCATATTGCTGTGGCTCTGCGCCTTGCTGCCCCAATTCACACAGAATATACGTGTATTTGCGGCGATGCGCATGCCGACCAATATGGTCTACTTGGTCTTAACTGTTCTAAAACCAAGGGCTGGCATGCAAGACACAATGAAGTCAACGACATCATAAAGAGAACCCTTGCTACAGCTGGATGCCCAGCCGAGAGAGATACTTGATCACTAGCAGCCAGCAATGCCCACAACCCAGCAATCTGCCCTGACGGGATCACCATCTATTACAACCTCAGGTTCAATGGCCTGTTAACCTGAGTGTAAAGGGAGCTTGGAGCAAAGAAACACAGAAGAAGATGTATTGAAATTGTATTTCTTTCAAAAATCAGCTAGATTAATTCCAGACTTTTGTCTTTTCCTTCACCAAGTAATTGTGATTATATAGGACTTTTGTATTTTCCTTCACCAAGTATAACAAAGTGCTATTTACACATATGTACACTATATACAAAGGAGTAGTGTTTAGTGCACGCCACAGTTGTCTAGGCTAATCAGCAGCCAAAAGACAGACAACTTTCCACAACCAGCTATATGCAGGAATTCCAATGACAAACTGCGAGTGGTATCCACGTCACCTTTGTCATTGTTAAACTCGCATTTTAATTGGCTGAACCGAGTCGTTGATTTGATAATGGGGCCCTCATCACCAAACCCTTAACGATGGTTCGCTGGTTGGAGGGGAGCCTATGTGGGTGTGTTTAACATGCTCCGAATAAAGGTTACATACTCTTTGCATGCAACACCATCTATCCTTGGAAGAAGAGCAAGCTCTTAGCATGGGACTATACCTGTGTGTCAACACTGGCTGACACCTACATCCATCACAGTGTCGGGCGACAGGGAGGAGCTGCTGAACACAGGGAGGAGTACAAGATCGGCAAGTACAGGGACATAAGCCAACAGTATCAATTTGTCCCAGTGGGATCGGAGACCTTGGGATCATGGGGAAAAAATGCAACACGTTTCCTTAAAGAACTGGGTTCCAGACTTATCGACACCACCAGGGACCCAAGGGCAGCCACTTTCATGTTCCAGCGCCTCAGCGTAGCCATCCAGAGGGTAAATGCATGCTGTGTACTGGGCTCACGTCCGGCTTCAGAGGAGCTGGAAGAGATTCATAATCTTTGATATATTGTACCAATGTATTCATGTTCATGTTTTGTGTTTTCTGTCAATGTATTCTGTCTATTAACGAAACACTCATTCCATATATATAGGGAGTGGTAGGAGAAGAAAATATTCTAACAGCTCCGGGAAGAACCTCGAGTTTTCCCTGAGGGACGTTATATATATATATATATATATATATATATATATATATATATATATATATATATATATATATATATATATATATATATATATATATATCGTCATTGAGTAAAACTGTCAATTAACAAGAACTCATCTAAAATTAAGTCCTTTCTAAAATTTTTCTTGTACGTTTAAAGATATATATTTTCATTTATGTTAATGTAAGAATTTATAATTTTGAACCAAGAGAAACTTTGAAAACCTACCTAACCTTATTACAACAAGCGCAATTTAATTTAGCTAACCAACTAAATATATTTTAGATCGTTAACATTAATTTAAAAATAAACAAACACAATGAAATATATTTTTCGTTATGTTCAGAATGATTTTGGCGAAAATTATTGCATTCACAAATTTTCACTTGTCTTATATGGCAAGTGAGGCGTTGCTATTTAAGCCAAAATCAAAGTTTTACCTAATCGGCACGACATATATATATATATATATATATATATATATATATATATATATATATATATATATATATATATATATGTCGTGCCGATTAGGTAAAACTACGATTTTAACTAAATGGCAACGCTCCTGCCATATAAGACAAGTGAAAATTTGGTATGCAATAATTTGCCAAATCATTCTGGACTAACTGAAAAATATTTTCATTGTGTTTGTTTATTATTAAATTAATGTTAACGTATCTAAAACTACTATTTGGTTGAGTTGGACTAAATTAAATTGAGCTTTGTTTAATAAGGTAGGTGGGTTTTCAAAGTTTTCTTGTACAAATTATAAATTCTTACATTAACATAAATGAAAATATATATATTTAAACGTATAAGAAAAATTTTAGAAGGACATTTAGATGAGTTCTTGCTAATTGATCAGTTTTACCTAATCGGCACGACATATATATATATATATATATGCAAGAAAACCACTATGAAAAAAGGAAGAATTCCAAGCGCTTTCTTAGATTTTCTTAGATTTAGTTGATAAATTAAGCACCTTGACTGATTTAAATGATTTCAATATGGTTAGTTTTGATGTTACCTCCTTGTTTACAAAAGTTCCAGTTGATGATTTACTAGGTTCTTATCTGAAGAACTGGTTAATTATGATTTACCATTGCCAGTTCCTACTATCATTAAACTTATTAAACTTTGTATTGTTGATGCAAAATTTGTATTTAATGATGAGTTTTACACTCAGAAGTTTGGTATGGCAATGGGAAATCCTCTTTCACCTGTTCTTAGTAACTTATATATGGAATTTTTCGAAACAAGATTGCTTAACACTATCCTTCCCAATAGAGCTAAGTGGTATAGATATGTTGATGATATTTTGTGCCTTATGCCTAAGGAAGTAGATATAAACCATTTCCTTGTTAAATTAAATAGCTTAGCTCATTCTATAAATTTTACTGTTGAATTCAAGTAAATAACTCATTGCCTTCCTAGATGTTTTTATTATTAAGGGTAACATTGATTTTAAATTTAAAATTTACAGAAAACCTACAAATAATTGTTCTTATGTACCTATTACTCTTCACATCAAGATAGAGTTAAAGTGTCGGTTTTTCTTCAATGTTTTTGAGAGCTTTACGTATTTGTAGTCCAGAGTTCATAGATGAAGAAATCTCTAAAATTTATGAAATAGCTAATGATTTAAAATACCCAAGAAACATAATTGATAAATCTTTTAAAATAGCTAGAATACTTTTTACAATATAAAAAGGGACAACCAACCTTATTCAACCAAAAATATGTTGGTTCTCCTTACCATAGAAAACTTGGTTGATATGCCTTCCTTTCTTAAGAATTTTAATATCAAAGTTGTATTTAAAAATCTTGATACAGTAAAAGACTTTTGATAAAAATTCCCCCAAAATGCTGACGGATGTGTCTGTAGATTCCCTGTAAAATATGCGATAAAGTTTATTTTGGTCAAACTAGTAAAAGTCTTGAACTAAGATTAAAACAACATAAATATAGCATTAGAACTGGACAAGATTCTAATGCTCTATTTATTCATGTGAAGATTTTAACCATCAATTGATTTTCAAAATGCTGAGAAGGTTGTATCAAGCAAGTCCATGGTTGAGGAAATATAATAGAATCATGTTTCATTAAAGCAGTTTTGAAAATAATATGAATATTTCTTTTGGTTTATATAAATTGGATTCATTTATAATTAATAAAATTTGGGAAGAATTTAATAATAAATTGGACTAATCTTAATTCTTGGAAGGGTTTCAGGTCCTTTCTTATTTTCCTCTTCACAGAGTCGTGAGATGTTACGCACTGTGAGGTGTAGTCTTTGTTAGTGTGATGTGACTGTGAGGTGTAGTCTCGCCCCTTATATAAGCCCTTCTTGTCATGTTTCCTGTTATAGTTTCTTGATAATAAGAGTAGTCACGAAAGCGCTTGGAATTCTTCTATTTTTTTCATAGTGGTTTTCTTGCATATTTTGATATCACCTGTTTACTGTGATCTTTTGCATATATATATATATATATATATATATATATATATATATATATATATATATATATATATATATATATATTATCGATTAGGTAAAACTGGTCAATTAGCAAGAACTCCTCTAAAATTAAGTCCTTTCGAAAATTTTCTCTTAAACGTTTAAAGATATATTTTTTTTCATTTATGTTAATGTAAGAATTTATAATTTTGTACCAAGAGAAACTTTGAAAACCTACCTAACCTTATTACAACAAGCGAAATTTAATTTAACCTAACCCAACTAAATATATTTTATATACTTTAACATTAATTTAATAATAAACAAACACAATGAAATATATTTTTAGTTATGTTCAGAATGATTTTGGGAAATTATTGCATAAAAAATTTTCACTTGTCTTATATGGCAAGATGACGTTGCTATTTAAGCCAAAATCGCAAGTTTTACCTAATGGCGACATATATATATGTCGTGCCGGTACAATGGATTAGTTAGTTCAGACTCTCAGGTAAGGACCCACTAGGGGCGAGGGGAAAGTGGGGACAGAAGAATAGCCGGTGAGAGGAAGAGCTGAAGTAGAGAAAGAGTCAGGACTAAAACCAACAGTCTAACTACTTTTAGAGATTAATGATTATGTAAAACTTGCGATTTTGGCTTAAATAGAACGCTCACCTTGCCATATAAGACAAGTGAAAATTTGTGTATGCAATAATTTCTTAAAATCATTCTGAACATAACGAAAAATATATTTCATTGTGTTTGTTTATTATTAAATTAATGTTAAGTATCTAAAATATATTTAGTTGGGTTAGGCTAAAATTATATTAAACTTGTTGTAATAAGTTAGGTAGGTTTTCAAAGTTTCTCTTGGTACAAATTATAAATTTTACTTACATAAATGAAATATATCTTTAAACGTATAAGAAAATTTTAGAAAGAGACAATTTTAGATGAGTTCTTACTAAATGACCATTTTTACCTAATCGGCACGACATTATATATATATATATATATATATATATATATATATATATATATATATATATATATATATATATATATATATTTTTTTTTTTTTTTTTAAAAAAAAAAAAGTGAACATTTCTTCTGAGATCCTAAAAATGGCCCCATGCCCAAGGGGCTTTTCGGGCCCCTCTACTGGCCCTCATCCCCGGCGGTCTCCTTCCGCGTTGCCCTCGCCCCGGTCCCCCCCCCCCCCTGCCCCCCCCAAAGCCCGGCCCCCGCCCCCCCCCCCCGCCCCCCCCCTTTTTTTTTTTCATTTTTTTCTTTTTTTTTTTTTTCATTTTCATTTTTTCATATATTAATTTTTTCTCTTTTAATAAAGAAGAAGTTTTAAAAAAACCCCATGGGGATATTCCCTTAAAATTTCTCAATTTTTAAAATTCTTTTTTCACCCCCCATTTCCCTTGGGCGTTTTGGACCCCCCCGGGGGTGCATGATTAATTTCTTCCCTTTTATCCCTCCCTTCCTTGGTCGATCACCTCATCTCCCCTATTTTTTCTCATTTTTTAATATTCTATCATCCCCCCATCTCCTTGGGTCAAATTTTGATTTTTCCCCCATAGGGGCTCTTTTAAGTAAATTGAGTTTTTTCCCACTTTGGGAAATTTTATCAAATTTTACTTTCCCCCCCAAACCCACTCCCCTTCCGGATCAAGATCACCCATCTCCCCCACCCCCCAGTGACGTCATCACGGGGTCAACAAAATTCAATCAAATCCCCCTTATTTTTAAAAATTAAAAATGTGACGTCCTATTTCCCCGGGAAAAACTTAAACATGGGAATACAACAGGCTGATTCAAGTCGGGTCATCTTGCCCCCCCTTTTAAATGTGGTTTCCTAAATACACATTTTTTTTTATCATTATTTATTTATTTTTTACATTTTCAGGAAAAAAAAATATTAAAAAAAGGGACATTTTAATACATATACAATTTTCCAGTCTTAAAATTTAAAATGGAAAAAAATAACACAATTAAGATTTCAGGTAACAAAAAAAAAGTCATTTTCAGGTTTTAAACCCCCCCTATTTTCCACCTTCCCCCTTTTCTACCCAAAACAC
>WNWK01032951.1:0-12500 GCA_009830355.1 Cherax destructor
GTAGCTGGTAAGGGGTCGGTCTGGAGGCTGGAGGTGGTTGTTGTCGTAGCTATCTCTCATAACAGCGAATCTATAAAAATTACGGCACAGCTGACACCACTTCATGGCTACGACATCACTCATAGCCACGACACTCACCATCGCCATGACATCACCATAGCCAAACACTCACCATAGCCACAACCTCACCATGGCCATGACATCACCATAGCCAGACACTCACCATAGCTACGACACTATAACCCCCGAACTCACTAAACCAGACACTCACCTGCCACGACACTCACTATAGCCACGACACTCACCAAGCCACGACACTCATTCATAAAGACACTAACTCATACCCAAGACACACTTATAGCACTGGTCCCCACCATGGCACTGGTCACTCACCATGGCTACGACACTATCTAGCTACGAACCACTAAGCCAGACACTCACCAAGCCACGACATCCCCATAGCCAACACCCCCCATAGCCACCCCTCACCATAGCCACGATAGTCCCCAAGCCAAGACACTCACCATGGCCACGACACTCACCATGCACGACACTCACTCATAGCACGACACCCCCAAAGCCACACACCACTCATAGCCACGACATCAAAAGCCACGACACTCACCATACCCAGGACATCACCATAGCCACGACACCACTAAGCCACGACACTCACCATGGCCACGCCTCACCAAGCTACGACACTCACTCATTGCCACGACACTCACTCATAGCCACGACACTCACTAAAGCCACGACACTCACCATGACATTGGTCACTCACCATGGCCATTCACCATGAGCACAGGTCATTTTGTGCACAGGTCACCATGGACAGGTCACCACTCGTAGCCAAAGTTACCATGACAAAGGTCACTTACACATAGCCCAAGTCACTAATGGTACAGGTCACTCACTCATAGCATAGGTCACTCATAGCACGGGTCACTCACTCGTGGTCCAGGTCACTCAGTCTCCTGCCTCACTTTGTGGGGAAGAACTTAAAACTTCTTCAAAATGTCGGTGATTTGCTGAGGTTTTGGGAAAATGACGTCACTCAGTCATAAAGCATAATAATAATAATAATAATTTTTATTTGGACATGATACAAAGAATTACATTTGGTTATTGAGATTACATGAGTGTACATGCATTATGCTGAGGTCAGTGGTCACGTTCCTGGAGTTTACCTGGTGAGGGTTTCGGGGGGCAACCCCCCCGCGGCTCAGTCTGAGACCAGGCCTCATGGTGGATCAGGATCTGATCAACCAGGCTGTTACTGCCGGCCGCACGCAAACTGACGTAAGAACCACAGCCCGGTTGGTAAGGTACTGACTTTAGGTGTCTGTCCAGTGTCTTCTTGAAGACAACCAGGGATCTATTGGTAATCCCCCTAATGTATGCTGTGAGGCAGTTGAACAGTCTTGGGCCCCGGACACTTATTATTTTCATCGGGGGAATGTTGCATCTCCTGCCGAGTCTTTTGCTTTCATAGGAAGTGATTTTCGTGTGCAGGTTTGGTACCAATCCCTCCAGGACCTTCCAAGTGTATATTATCATGTATTTCCTCGCCTGCGTTCCAGGGAATACAGATCAAGGACCTTCAACCGTTCCCAGTAATTTAGGTGCTTTATCATACTTATGTGGGCTGTGAAAGTTCTTTGTACACTCTCCAGATCCGCAATGTCGCCAGCCTTGAAGGGGGCTGTTAGAGTACAACAGTATTCCAGCCTAGAGAGAACAAGTGATTTGAAGAGTGTCATCATGGGCTTGGCGTCCCTAGTTTTGAAGGTTCTCATTATCCATCCTATCATTTTCCTAGCAGATGAGGTAGATACATTGTTGTGGTCTTTAAAGGCGAGATCATCTGACATTGTCACTCCCAAGTCCTTCACATTTCTTTTTCGCTCTATTGTATGGTTAGAATTTGTTGTATTCCCTGATACATTTTTATTTCCTCAAGTTTTCCATATCTGAGTAGTTGAAATTTCTCCTCGTTGAACTTCATATTGTTTTGAGTGGCCCATTTGAAGATTTGGTTGATGTCCGCTTGGAGTTTTGCAGTGTCTTCAATGGAGGTCACTGCCATGGCAATCCGGGTGTCATCCGCAAAAGGGAAAACACGGAGCTATGGCTTACATCTCTGTCTATGTCAGAAATGAGGATGAGGAATAGAATGGGAGCGAGTTCTGTGCCTTGTGGAACAGAGCTTTCACCGTAGCTGTCTGGGACTTTACTCTGTTTACTATTACTCTTGTGTTCTATTTGTCAGGAAGTTATAGATCCATCTACCAACTTTTCCTGTTATTCCTTTATCACGCATTTTGTGCGCTATTACACCATGGTCACACTTGTCGAAAGCTTTTGCAAAGTCTATGTTTATTACATCTGTATTTTGTTTATCCTGAACACTACGGTAGAAGACACTGAAAAATTACAGGAGGACATAAGCAAGGTCTTCCAGTGGGCAGTGGAGAACAACATGACGTTCAATGGTGATAAGTTTCAGCTGCTTAGGTATGGAAAAATGAAGAACTCAAAAGGAACACTATATACAAAACGCAAGAGGGTCACCACATAGAACGAAAGGAACACGTAAAAGGGCTTGGGAATAATTATGTCTGCTGATCTGTCGTTTAAAGACCATAACAAGACAAAGATCACAACAGCCAGGAAGATGACGGGGGGGTATTGAGAACTTTCAAAACAAGGGAAATAATGCCGATGGTGACACTATTCAAATCGCTAGTGCTCCCTCACTTAGAATACTGCTCAGTGCTGACGGCCCCGTTCAGGCAGGAGAAATAGCAGAGCTGGAACAAATCCAGAGATCGTTTACGGCTCACATTATGCCATTGAAACATCTAAATTATTGGGAACGCCTTCAAGTCTTGAACATGTACTCATTGGAGCGGAGGAGAGAGAGATACATGATAATATATACATGGAAAGTACTTGAGGGCCTGGTCCAAATCTGCACACTGCCATAACAACATACTGGAGTGAGAGATATGGGAGAAAGTGTAAATAAACCCAGTGAGGAGCAGGGGTGGTGGGGACAATACGGAGTACTGTATTAACATCCGGGGTCCCAGACTATTCAACATCTTACCAGAAGATATCCGAAACACGGCTGGAACCAGTGTAGAAGCCTTCAAAAGGAAACTGGACAAATATCTTCACCAGGTGCCAGATCAACCAGGCTGTGATGGATATGTGGGGCAGCGGGCCTCCAGCAGCAACAGCCTGGTTGACCAGGCAAGCACCAGACGAGCCTGGCCCATGGCCGGGCTCAGAGAGTAGATACTCTCGAAACTCTTCAAAGGTATATCAAAGGTAGCATCCAGGACCCTGTCATAGTGGTCCAGGAGCTGGGACAGACAGGAGCGACCTGCTCTAAACCCATGGTGCCCTTGGTTGTGTAATTGATGGGTATCTAGGTGGTTGGCGATTTTGCTTCTTAGAACCCTCTCAAAGATTTTTATGATATGGGATGTTAGTGCTATCGGTCTGTAGGTCTTTGCAATTGATTTACTCCCACCCTTGTGGAGTGGGGCTATGTCTGTTTTTAGGGGTGTGTGGATGACCCCTGTGTCCATGCTCCCTCTCCATAGAATGCTGAAGGCACGCGATAGGGCTTCTTGCAATTCTTGATGAACACGGAGTTCCATGAGTCTGGGCCTGGGGCAGAGTGCATAGGCATGTCATTTATTGCCTTTTCAAAGTCTTATGGAGTTAAAATAATATCTAAGATTTTTTAGTTGACCAAATTTTGCGTTTCGTACATAAAGAATTCATTTGGATTGTCGACCCTTAGTCTGGGCAGCGGCTCGCTGAACACTGAGTCGTATTGGGACTTTAATATCTCACTCATTTCTTGGCTGTCATCTGTGTATGTCCCATCCCACCTAAGCAGAGGCCCAATACTGGATGTTGTTTTTGCCTTAGATTTGGCATAAGAGAAGAAGTATTTTTTTTTTTCAATTTCCTTTATGACTTTTAGTTCTTCCTGTGATTCTTGTCTCCCGTAAGATTCCTTCAGTTTATGATATGATGTTTGCAATTTCATTGACCAGTGCCCTCTACGTATTTCAGATATATTGGCCCCCCTCAGCAGCTCTGTGACTTTCGCCTTCATCTGTATATTGAGAGTCTCCTCTTTCTAGTTTTTCATCTTCTCTTCTTTTTCTTAATGGAATGTGTCTTGAGCAGATCTCAAGAACCACAGAGCTAATTTTTCTAGGTAACTGTTTTGGGTCCGTGTTGTTTGGGTATCTTCGCCTTTTTCATTTAGGACATGGGTTTACTTGTCCCCTTGTATGTTTTTTATTAAAATTGAATTTTGTGAAGAGACCTTTCTGACTGATCACATTTTTTGGTCAGGGCCCGGGATACATGTTTGTACCCTATTATGTTTGATCTGAGGTATTGTCTTTGATAGGTTATATTACGTATCAGATCGTCTTTTTAGTGAAGATGAGGTCCAGCGTATTTTTAGTCTTGTTGGCTCAATATTTGTTGGTTTAAAGTGAATTTGGCGAGAGATTTAATAGTTCGTGTGTGTGGAATTTTATCTGCGCTGCCTCCTGGGGTGATTTTCTAAAACATTGTTTGTATACTCCACTATTTTAGGTGTCTCAAGTTGAAATCTCCCAGTAGTAAGATGTTTCTTTCAGAAGTTGGGAATTTTCCCGACAGTGGGCAATTTTCAAAAATTGCTCCTGGAATTGCTGGGGAAATTGGTCTGGGGCTTGTATACCACCACAATGACAAGGTTTTGGTTTTAACTTTTCCCCAAAAAATTCAACTACATCATTTGAGGTGTTTAGTAGTTCTGATAAACAGTCGCCACAAACCACAGTTTACTATAAATTAGAGCATTCACTACCACTGCTCTTTGTAACAACGCTACCTCTCCAGGACTGAAACCACCTAACCTACCTAGCGCTTTGTTCACCACTAACTCCGAATTTAAGTCCCTTGCCAACTGACTACTATGACTAAAAATGACCCCACATATTTTTAAGCTATCAACACACATCCACTTTCCCCTACTCCCCAAAGGCCCACCCACCCACGAACCTACCTCCAACAACCTAGATTTCGCTCTATTGATGCCCATCCCAGTAGCCCCTCCAAACACCTCTATAATCTTAATAACATTTCCTAAACCCTCACTACTCCCCACCATAATTGTAGTGTCATCAACATAACCTACTATGCCCGTTTCACAACCCCACTTTTCATCCCCATCCCATACCCCTCACGAACCAACCTATAAAGGGTCTTGCAGACACCAAAAGGATCTGAGATAGGGGACAACCCTGCCTCAGACCCCTCTCAAACCTCACCTGAACCCCTAACCTGCCATTAACCTGGACCCTCGCCAAGGCACCATCATACAAGGTTCTTACCCACCTAACAATTTCCCCGCCAAACCCCTGCCTCCCTAAGATCTCATATAACATCTCCCTGTCTACACTATCGTACGCCGTTTCCCAATCTAACCCCAGAACCCCTCCCCCTTCCTTCAGTTCCAAGAAAGTCTTAATTCTTCTATGATCCGTCCTAATACTACGTCCTGGTATACCAAACTGACCGTCCTCTAAAACCTTCTCCAACACCCTTTTCATCCTATTCGCTAATATCTTGGCAAAAATCTTGTAATCAGAACATAACAAAGTTATTGCCCTATACCCTCTCAAAACATCACTGTCCTTGCCTTTTGGTACTAACACCACCACCCCAGTCCTCTGCACCTCATCCATCGTACCCCTATCCTTCATTTGATTCATCACCTTTACTAAAACATCCTTCAAAACATCCCAATGACATACGTAAAAATCCCCAGGTAACCCATCCACCCCAGGTGCCTTCCCCATGCGTAACCCTTGCACTGCTTACCATACCTCTTCAATCGTTATTCTTCCACCTAACCCCTTCCTATCCTCCTCCCCTAACCTCTCCTGAATGCTCTCTAGCACAATCCCCCTACAAACCTCATCCCTCACTCTACCCATGAACTTATTCTGAAACCAATACCTTGCATAAGCACACATCCCACCCGTAGTTCTTAACACCTGACCTTTATGATAACCCCCAATCTCCTCCTCTACCTTCAACGCCGTTATTGTCATGCCTGTTCTAAATCTCCTCAAAACAGTACCCGATGGCCTATCACCCCATAACACCTCTTCTAATTGACTACGAACCCTTATCGCCCTAAAAACTTCATTCTGAATATCCTTTAGTCTACCCTTAAGATACACTATTTCCTGTTGATGACACCCTCCTCCTTCACCACTATAACAATCCCGTAACCTCCCTTCCAAATATCGCTGTAACCCATACCTATACCTAGCCTCCTCAACCCCTTCACGCCTATAATAACCTCTCACTGCCTCCTTTGCCATCAAATTCCACCACTTCCCAATGTCACAAATGCCCCTACCCCCACCCCAGAACCCCTCCCACCAAGCCTGGAAACCCTCACGATCCCCCTCTCGTTTCAGCAAACTAACATTCAACCTCCACAAGTCCGAATAATATTTAACAGCACCCACCCACCCCAACACAGCCACCACACCCCTATGATCTGAAAACCCAACATCTATATTTCGCACCTCTTCCACATTTATACTTGAAGACACGTACACCCTATCCAACCGTGCTGCATATCCTTTCCTAATAAACGTATGTTCTACCATAACCTGTCTACCATCTACTACATCCCGAACCCCAACCGCCCCTAACAAGTCCCTCAACACTGCTAGCACACAACCTGCTCCTCTCGGTTCTATGTCATTCCTCCTAATAACACAATTCCAGTCTCCCGCGATCACCGTTACCGCAGGAAGACCCCTTAATGCATAAACTAAATAATCCCTCACGAAATCCCCCTTGATACTAGGCACATTAACCGCTGGCATATACACACCCAGAAAACAAACCGAGATGTCACCCCAAACCCCATCTACCCTTACAATCCGCCCCCCTCCTACCTCCTCCCACGACCTCAAATGAAAAGGGCAGGATTCCCTAATACCTACCAAAGCCCCTCCCTTGAAAAGTTCCGAACTTCCTGTATATAAAGTAAATCCCTTTAACTTCCCTACCACACCTATAATTGTGTTCTTGGAGGAAACAAACATCAATACCCTCTCTCCGCAAAATACTCTCAACCCACATCCTCTTGACCTCCGCTCGGAGGCCATTAACATTCATACTTAAACACTTAAATTCTTTAAAGGTGGTTTCCCCCGATGCTTCGTTACTCGTGCTCCACCTGCATTGACGAAGAACCCACCCTCCCTGGGCCCTCCTCCCACCTTGTCTACACGCTTCTCCTTTACTCCTCCCCTCTCATCCCTATCCCTTTCTGCTAACACTTTCTTCCCTGTCTTCTGAGCCGGCGTCAACACATCATCTTCCACCGAACCACTAGATCTCTTACGAGATTCTCCTGCCACCTCCATGATCTCTTCAGACACTGCACTGACTACATTGTCCTCCTTATGTACTTCCGCCTCTACCACACACACGCTCACCTCATTACCACTCTCACCACAACCACTCTTACTCACGTCATCACTCAGCTCTTCGCCCAGACTTGCCATTACTTCCGGGTTATTCTGCAGCTCATACTCCTCGCCCACGGAAGGTGTACTACTATCAGTCAACTTCCTTAGATCCTCCAACATAGGATCTGTCAATTCCACCAAATCATTGCCATCCTCCTGTCCGATGGCGACTGTAGAATCCTTCACCTCCTCTGGACATGTCTCAGGAGATAATGTCACCACCAACTCCTCCGCTTGCTCCATCTCATTCCTCCATCGACGTGCTCCTCCATCCTTACGCCCTGGAGAAGACACATTCCTCTCCATGTCACTGAAAAGGCTATCCACACCAATCCCCCTCACCTCTCCACGTCGTTGCTGAGGTAACTGTCCTTGTCTCTCACAAGCCACCGCCAAATGCCCCGCCTGTCCACATAGCCGGCATGTCCTCACTTGCCCTGCATATGTCACATATACTTGTGTACGAAAGAGGGGCATCAATACATATGATGGTATAGGCATCCTCAATGACATCTTCAGACTGTATGATCCTTCTGGCAATCCTGCGTAGGCACCCTGTTCCCACCTACCGACAGTTGCCGCATGAATCACCCCATAGGCCTTGAAAACATCCCTCACATCTTCTTCATAAGCCTCAAATGGACAATTACGAATCTGTATCCACTTGTATGTCGCAGATACGTCCCTCAGCCGCACCTCCAATCCTTCCCTCACAACCATCCTCTTGTCTTGATAATCGTCAACAGCTCTTCCGTAGACACCACTCGACGAGAACTTCACAAACACTCTTGTTGCTCCATTAAGTGATATTCCATAAATATCTGAAGTGGCGAATCCATATTTATCACGTAGAATGGCAGGTAAGAGATCGTCTGCATTTGAAGGGTAAATGGCCCCAGCGATCACCTCAATACACACTGTATTTACTCTCATTCTGTATGACTCGGCCATTGCTGAGAAAATGAAGTTGTCAAAGCTGGCCACCAGAGGCGCATGACAGCACACCCTCACACCACAGTGGTCGGGCAGCACTGGGAATTAGCGTGGGTTGATACCGAGCACATGGCTCGCTGCAGTGTTTTAGAATCTAAGGTTGAAGTGTTGAAGAAGGAGGTTCTACTTCTTCAGGAGGAAAATAGGAGGCTGAAGCTTCGCCTAGATGAGTGTGGGAGTGAGTGTGAGATGGTTGGAGCTGGTAAGGAGGAAATGGTTACCAACAGTGAAAGTGGCAGCCGCTTTAAGTGGCAAGTGGTTCACAAATCAGGAAGAAGGAAGATAAAGAAGGTTAATAGAGAAGATGTGAAGGTAGGAAATCGACTCTCTGTTCTCCAAGACGAGTGTACTTCAGTGGTTAGTGAGGTTAAAGGTACCATTGACTCCCCTGCTAATCAAGGTAAGAATATTCTGATTGTGGGAGACTCTCAGGTAAGATATATGGACCGTGCATTTTGTAACAGAGACAGGAAGGTCAGACAGAGGGTGTGCCTCCCAGGAGCTGGTGTTGGTGACATAGTCAGTAGGTTGGATAATATTATGTCAGGTAATGGGAACAAGCCTATTATCTGTCTTAGTGCTGGTGGTAATGACATTGAGAAGGGCAGAAGACAGGAGCTACTAGATAAGTATAGGTCAGCCATAGAAGTAGTTAGGTCTAAGGGAGGGATCCCAATCATATGTAGCATTTTGCCTAGAAGGGGAGTGGGCAATGAATGGATGTCTAGGGCAATTGGTATAAATTGCTGGCTAGACAGGTACTGCAAGGAACTTGCAATTCCATCCATTGATAACTGGGACAAATTCTATGGCAAACGTGATATGTATACAAGGGATAGGGTTCATCTCTCTGGGGCTAGAGTGGTTGCACTAGCCGATTCGATTGAGGGGGGTCATTGGAGACTTGTCTAGGACTTTAAACTGATAGATTATAGAGGTATGGGTGTTTGTGGGAAACAATCAGGCTGTAGTATTAGGCCTGAAAACAGTAGATATTACCAGGATACCCCAGGGATATGTTTAAAAGAAAAGATTGAAAATAAAGTTGCTTGTAAATGCAAAGCAATTGATCAACAAACAAAGAGAGATAGTAGAGGGCAACGAGTGACTAGCTCCCTTAAGGTTTACTATACAAATAAGATAGATGAGCTAAGATTACTTGCAAGTGCAGGTAATATAGATATTATTGCTATAACAGAGACCTGGTTCAACCTGAAAGATAGGGATAGGGAGTGCAGTAAGCTGCTATGGGACGAAATTCATAAGGCGTCTAGATATGAAAATGTTGTGTTAATGGGTGTTACAAAATGACACGATATCTATTAACAATAGATATCTCCAGTGAACACTAGAAAGGAAAGCCCTTCTAGCATCCAGCCTGTTACTGGGCTTTTGCAACAAAGTCAGTATCCTGGTTCAGTTATCCGACATATTATATAGATAAAGGGGATTGCAACTGATAGGGTACTAACCAAAGTAAATGATTTAAAGATTTATTAACAAAGTGAGAAAATCTAGGGTAACGTAGTAAATCAAATATAAAGATATTAAGATATCAATTAAGATAATTAGGAGGATAGCTCCTACACTGCTCTCATATACAACAAGTCTGTGCTGAGGGCACATATATATAAATGACTCAGAGGTACCATCAGGTACAATGTCAGTAATAACAATAATATATATAAATAATAATAAATGTGTGTACGAGTGTGCTCCCGGTAACTATGACTCGACTCAACCAGTGTACGACAGAACAACTTCTCATAAGCTAGCTGTACTAACAAATTGACAACCAGAACAGCTTGATTGTCTAGTAAAATGACCACTTCGCAGAACAGCACTATAACAGGCAACAGCAACACAGCATCAGGAACAAGGAGATAGAAACTCGACCCTAACTGGGGACCATCAGTAGATCCTCCAAAACAGTCATAAAACTCCCTTTCTACTGAAACTAGGTTCAGCATAAACAATCCCAAACTGTGGCAGTGCACAGATGCCTTATCGAAGTAGGTCCATAGCTATAGCTTGAGACCTGAGTTATCAAAGAGTGTCGAAGTGACACACAACCCAGAACAAAGTCGAATAATCACTGTCTAGTCTATTCTCTGTGAACAGAGTTACACAGAGTTCTGAGAAGTATGATTCGCCTCACCAACAAATACATACTCTACCCAACAGAGTTTAATGTCGAGAACAACAAGAGTGAGGAGTTGACTCGACGAGGGCAGCAGGCCAGAGAGAGCGATCAAAAAGGAACAACCACCCAGCTCAGGTGTGTCCAGAGACTGACTCCCCTCCGCAACAAGACGCCGGCAGCTTAACAGTCGTTTGCCAACACCAAGGCAGTTACTACACACTCTCGAGCACAACAAAATCTAATATCCTACCTAATATATATAGCTAAGTTAAATAATAGTCTAATAATAATATAAAGCAAAATATTAACGATTTAGCTATAATCGAGAATATTCGCAATATAAAATTATAGAAAATTGAAATATACATTATATACATGGAGGCCCAGTTCAAGGGGCGCAACAATGGGAGATTTTAACTTTAGACAAATTGATTGGAACAATGTGACAGGTAATCTTGAGTCTAGTGACTTTCTTGATATGGTTCAGGATTGTTTTTTAAAACAGCTTGTGACAGAACCATCTAGAGGTAGCAACTTGCTTGATTTGGTTCTTGCTAACAAAGAATCACTAATTAATAATCTTGAGGTTAATGAAGAGCTTGGGGAAAGCGATCACAAATCACTTAGTTTTAATATATCATGGAATTACCCAGGTAACTGCAATCAAGTCTCTGTTCCAGACTTTCTTGTAGCCGACTTCATGGGGCTGAGAAATTACCTAGGTGGGCTAAATTGGGATGACCTGACTATGGGTCAGGTAGGTGGTTTTGGTTGCCAATATGACGTTTTTCAGAGCGTAGTTCTAGCTGCCCAGACAACTTTTGTTCCAAGTAGGGAAATTAGATCTAACAAAAATGATCCTAAATGGATGAACAATAGATTAAAACATCTCATTGGTCGAAAGAGAGGCATATATAGGCGTATCAAAAGAGGGGATGGACAGAGAAGAAATCAATATTTTCAATTAAAGAGAGAAATAAAAAAAGGAATAAGAAAAGCAAAAGGATTATGAGGCTAAGGTCGCAAGGGATTCGAAGACTAACCCAAAAGGGTTCTTTCAGGTATACAGAAGTAAGATTGGGGACAAGATACACCCACTTAAGAGTAACTCAGGACAGATCACGGACAGTGATAAGGATATGTGTGAAATTTTCAATACTTACTTCCTCTCAGTTTTTACTCAGGAAGATACTAGCGGAATTCCAGAAATAATAAATTATGTAGAACAGGAAGATAATAGACTATGCTCGATTGGGGTAACTAGTGACATGGTCCTCAGACAAATAGAGAAATTAAAACCTAACAAATCCCCAGGCCCTGATGAACTGTTTGCAAGAGTTTTAAAGGAATGTAAAGGGGAACTTAGCAAACCTTTGGCAAATCTTTTCAATATATCACTACAAACTGGCAAAGTGCCAGACAAGTGGAAAAGGGCAAATGTAATACCTATTTACAAGGCAGGTGACAGGTCCTTAGCTTCGAACTATAGACCAATAAGCCTTACCTCCATAGTTGGTAAATTTATGGAATCAATAATTGCCGAGGCAATTCGTAGCCATCTTGAAAAGCATAAATTGATTAATGAATCTCAACACGGTTTTACAAAGGGGCGTTCCTGTCTTACGAATTTACTAACTTTTTTCACTAAGGTGTTTGAGGCGGTAGATCATGGTAATGAATATGATATTGTGTATATGGACTTCAGTAAGGCTTTCGATAAAGTTCCACATCTGAGGCTACTGAGGAAACTTAAGGCACACGGAATAGGAGGAGAAATTTTTCCC